>SOMO01000202.1:194592-209346 GCA_028128575.1 Paedocypris carbunculus | reverse complement strand
TTATTTTTACTGTACAGTTAAAAATTTGACGTTTTATTTGTCGATTATAAAGACCAGGACTATTTTTGAGTTATGGTTGCGGCGAAACATTTCACCGTGTTCATACATGGTGCCAATTTCATTCTAAATTTAAGGATAAAATGAATATTTTAACCAACATCTAGTGTTTTAATATGAACGTATTAGTTTAAGGCATTAGTTGTAGTTTGAGGGAATTTGAAAGTAAAGTTATTCAAATGTACTAAATGGGTTTGCCATAAATTACAGTAAGTAATACTGGTTTTTGTTATAAACCAAAGAGTCCCCGTGTGTTACCTCTCGTGTGACAGTTTGTGTAATCGTGTAGGTACTGTTGGGTAATGATGATGCGCTTTGCACTTCCATGTAAAAAAGAGAGAAAAACTTAAAAAACAAAGAATTACGCAAACTGCACTTTGCCTTGGTAGAGAGAAAATAATTGTAATAATTATGCAAATGAACAAGGATGAAGAGCAGAGATGAAGCTCTTGTGTTCCTGACAGTTCCATTATTCAATGTTGGTCGACTAAACGTCACAGGCTATTCCGGTCGTCGAAGGGTGTTTTGTTCACATGCTCTTTTACGCTGACTTTTATTTTGTACTTCAAGCCGAATTCTTTCAGTGATGAAGGCCATGATGCCATTAGATGTTTTATCGTGTGTGTGTGTGTGTGTGTGTGTGTGTAGACAACGCGCACACGCACACACAAAGCCAAAAGCTGATGAGATAAAGTGTTGTGTTTTGTATTTAGTGGAACATTTCATTATGGTTGTGTCAGCAATATATTTATTTTTTAATATATTTATCCGTTGTTCGTCTGCAATGAATGAAGGTGGTCATTCGTCATCCGGTGATCACCCTCAGTGATATAAACCCTGTCATTTCCATTATTCACAATAAATTATTTTTTAATAAATGAAGCCGATTACTTTTTTTTTCTGTGAGCGCATGCGTTTTATGAATGTAAAAGTAAAATCAGCGGCAGTGCCTGCAGTGTTGATTCTGAAGGCTGTGTACACACACAAAGGCATGCAATGTGGTGCTTTCCCCAACAAATCAGATTTCAAGCTTGTTTCTCAGTGTGAAGGCCTGTGACATCACAGTATTCAGACGTGCTGATTGGACAGGGCAGGTTAGACTTTCTTTGTGTTTTTCAAGGGCAGTTGAAACTTCGGTGGGACTCGGTGGTCAACTGATAATCTGTACTACATTCTACATTATGTCTAGTCAAATTAATCAGGTTTCACTTAATTAATTTTGAGTTTTGTGTCATGTTAAGTTATGTGTGAACCATCTTTTGAACAGATTTATTCAAACTACTGAAAGTTGAACTGAAAGTATGGACTGTGCTTTCAGTCCATGCAAAAACACAGTAAGCACAGAAAGAAACATACTGGCAAAAATTGCTTTTTATACTTTTGTACGCAGACAGATATTACAATAAACTTAGTTTTTCTCAGTTGCTTTAGTATAATTCTCAGATCAGAATTGAAGTTCTCAAAACTATTTGTTCAATCTTCACATCACAATGTCACTTGTGCACATCATATGAGCAGTTTCTCACTTCTTTGAACAAGTTGCAATTGCTTTGGTACATCATGCAAATGATTATGCACAATTCTCTGCTCTTTGATACATTCTCAATTGTCATGTTGATCAAAATGTATTATATAGTTCACTGTGCAATAGTCTTACTCCTCAAAACACCTAGTCATTAGTTCATCGTATAAGTTATTAACTGCAAAATGGTTGATCAAGTTGTCATAATGTGACAAAGATATTTCTATTCATCTCCATTATATGTTTGTTTCTAAATCTGTCCTGAATTGGTAAATTGCTCTCAGGTGACTTGACTTCCTCTAACAAAGGTACATCTCATTGACAATCAATGGGCAAGTATATAATGTATATGGCTGAAGCACAACACAATGTTCTATGTCTGACAATGGAAGGACACGGAATTGGACGTGGTCAACAGCCAGAGAGAAGAAGAAGAGGAATGAAGCTGCATGGTGGAGGAGTTATAGGGCCAAACCAAGGAAGAGGCCGAAGACATACAGGTGTTCCGAATGAGATTAGAGCCACACTTGTAGACCATGTTGTCAACCATGGGCTCACAATGGCTGAGGCTGGTAGAAGGGTGCAGAAAGAACTACTGTGTCCTCAATCATTCAGACCTTTCGTCGAGAGAACAGGTATGTAATCTAAAATATGAACTGTTCTGTAATGCTTCATACAATATGTATTACAGTATTTTTACAATATGTAAAGCATTTTGTAATATTCAGTAAGTAATATAAGTAGGCCTACATTTTATACTGTGACATTTTATCTTCCTGAATTTTGTATTTTGCATTACTGTATGTTTTCCATGTAGGACTGCAAACAACCTCACAGGGGCAGCAGAGGGCCCCTTTTCACTGCTCAACAGGAGGAGGCTATTTGCCCCATGGTTGCAGAAAACAATGCATTAAGACTAAGGGAGATAAAGAGTGCCATTATAGAGGGCAACAACATATTTGCAAATATCCAAACAGTCAGCATCGCAACCATTGACCGAGTGCTAAAACGACACCAGATGACAATGAAGCAGCTTTACACTGTTCCACTTGAAAGAAATGGAGTGAAGGAACTATGCTACCAGTATGTACAGGTAAAACATGCATGAACATGCAGCAACTGTACTGCACAGTAAACACTGTGTATATCATACAGTGATATACATTACATTAAGTGTGTTTTTACACATTACACAAATCTTTACACATTTGCTATGGCTGTAGAAAAGTAATGCAATATGTGATTTATACATTTGATGTAACTCTATCTTGGCCCAAATGAAACATTTTGTAATTCATAAAACGTATGATGGAACTGGAAGTAAGTGAACAGCCGCACAGCTTCATCTACATGGATGAGGCTGGCTTCAACCTAACAAAATGCAGAAGGCAGGGCCGAAATATCATCAGCCACAGGGCTACTGTTGATGTGCCAGGACAACAGGGCGGGAACATAACCATGGGTGCTGTCATCTGTGACAATGGGGTGCTTACTCATCTTCCCATAATGGGTCCATACAACACAAAACAGCTTATAACCTTTCTAGACACTCTCTACAGAGATCTCATCTCTGAAGAAGAGAGGGGTCAGAGTGGAGATCACCTGCCAACGTATGTGATAATTTGGGACAATGTGAGTTTTCATCACTCCAACATCATCAGGCAATGGTTTGCAGCCCACAACAGGATGCGGATGGAGTTCATTTCACCCTAGTCTCCATTCCTTAACCCTATTGAGGAATTTTTCTCAGCATGGAGATGGAAAGTGTATGATCGCCAGCCACATACACAAATGACACTCCTGACTGCCATGGATGCAGCGTGTGATGACATCACAGCAGAGGCTTGCAGAGGCTGGATAAGACACTCTAAAAGATTCTTTCTACGCTGCATTGCTACAGAGGATATCAGCTGTGATGTGGATGAGAATTTGTGGCATAACATACAGGAACGACAAGAGGTGTAGGAAGACCACAAATCGTACTGCACTGCCTGTACTATAGTACAGAACATCGTCCTATCTTTATTTTTTTCCCGTTTGTGTTACTGTTTGACTGGGGGTTTTTTTTGTGTTGGTATGACATGGTCTGTCAACAAATTACAACATAAACAATACAAGTGTAAATGTAAATCTTGTCCAGTCTCTTGCAATCAAACAAAAAGGTGTAACTTACATTTTACAGTAATGGTCATCAAAACTTTAGCCATAGTTTGCATCAGAACCTCCCTTTAAAGTACACAGTTATATTGACAACATGACTAAGTCATTTGACTGTCTTGTTCGTAGACAATGACACAAGGACTTGATTTTCTGATAGCACGGACATGTTTAATGACATAAAGACTTGGTTTTGAGAGATAAACTAAACATTTTGAGCAAGTTACAGGCTTTTGCAAGAAATCTATGGTGTTTTGCTGTTTGTACAAATAATTGTGAGAAATGCATGATTTGCAAACTTCAATTCTGATCTGAGAATTGTACTAAAGCGATTGAGAAAAACTGTAATAACACTAACATTTTTATTACAACACAAAAAATGAATTTTTGATCAAAGTCGTTCATGATGAAGAATAAAAAAGTGGAGGACATTGTGGGAACCCATTCTAGGAGTGGAATATAGATACACCGTGTACACACGGTGTCAAATTTCTTTGTCAACTGGATGGAAACGACAACGCCCAAGCCGTAACAACAGTGAGGAAAAAGTATTGTGGAGTTAAAAATTACCACTTAATAAAGCTGGGAGATAGAGACTTTTAAGTAGCCCGATCGCCAGTGAAGGCCTTAGATCTCGGAACCTAGGTTCGGGCCTGGTTAGTTCTTGAATGTGAGACCGTCTGGGGATACCAGGTGCTGTCAGCTTTCACTCTCTTTTTTTAAACTGTGCAGAGTATGTAAATTAATTTAATAATATAAATTAATTTACGTATAATACAGAATTTAGGCTCAAAAAACACCAAGACTTGAATAACAATAAACTTGTCTCGATAATAAATAAAACTCGAGGTATTATTTCCTAACATAGAAGTGAAATTGAACGCCTCAATGTTTAAAAATGGCAGAACAAAACAGATAAAACAAGAACAAAAAGTTTGTATTAGTTTGTATCAAACTCAAATGTACATAAAAGGGCAGCCGCTACTGATTTAGCTTATAAAGAGCATTCAGTACCTTCCGCATCCTGCAGATAGCGATATTGCCATGAATAAAAAGATGCCGACTTGTTGTGCTCAATCACAATGTAGGAGTAACAGTAAGTGTTGATTTAAATGTAGTTGAGTAAAGAGTACATATACTAAATAAAAAATGTAGTCAACTATAGAGTAAATGTTGCTTGTAATTTTGATACTCAGTACAAGTACAAAGTAACCATAAAAATACAGTCCATTTACACTAGTCACTAATTAGTTAACAGGTGTAAAGTGGCTTTCTCGAGAGGAACAACTCTGTGCGGGTTTGAGAGTGTTTTCTGTTCTGAAAGGTTGTGGGTGTGTGTGAGAGAGAGAGAGACAGAGACGTATGTCTGTGTAACTAGGACTATGCATGTGTTAGAGAGGAAAAAATGTGATGAGAAGAAAAGAAAACTTGAGACAAAGGAGATTTCCATTTTTTTGAGAGGTGAAAGATTATGGATTATTTATTCCCCCTCACTGTTTGTGTGTGAGAACACAATACACGAGATAACAGTTTATTGTAGTGACGGGATCAGGTGAAGGTCTTTTCTATTATTAACACGGTCACTTCTTTATTAACTTAATCATTTACTGTGTGTGTGTGTGTGTGTGTGTGTGTGTGTGTGTGTGTGTGTGTGTGCGCGCGTGCGTGCGTGTGTTCTTATTAGTGTATGAAGTGTTTCATTTGTACACTAGAGGGAGCCAAAGTGTTATACGTGTATGTATTTAACCTAGCTTCGATGGGCTTTAAAAAAGTCTTGGTATAATCTTTGAACTTGATGGACATACACACACACACACACACACACACTTGGATATGCATTACAGAAATGTTTTTTAAACAATATTTAATTATTAATCCAACACAATTGCTGTGTTTTGGCTTATTTTTTCAGTCAATAGTCAGGACATTTGTTGATTTGTTGTGCTGTACATAATTTGTCCTAATCCATTGTCATTTCTGTGATTCTTGGATCGTGTGAAGTGGTACAAGGGGCGGCCAAATTATAAAGGCACATTGTTTACAAGTTGAATGATAAATCACAAAAAAACATTGTTACATTTTGTTTCTAAAAAATCTAGGACAAACAACAGTTACCCTTAAACTAAGCAAAAGCTATAGGTTGGAAGTTGAACTAGGCGCAATACTTTGAAAACAAATCAAAACAATAGTTTTTCACATGATGTACTGCCATTAAAGAAGATGTTTTTGCTTTTAACAAAATACAGTATATAAAAAGTAAAAAGAAAAACAGCATGTCAACGGACTGAAAAAAGAATTCTGTGTTAACTTGTTTTCTGACCTCTACTCTAAGGACACTTGGATTAAACTTTGTCCTGGTTCAACACTGTTTTTCATCATAACGTCAACGTCAAGAAAACGAGGTGAGAAGCCGAGGGAGCGATAACGAAAAGTAAACGTGCATTTTAAGGCGTGCCTGCCTTCTCGCGTGCACCAATCACAGACATTGTTTGGAAAATAACAACCAATCACAGATCGGTTCCGGCATTAAACACCAATCACAGTCCCGAGTAAATACATTTTGAGTAATCTCAGGCCGGCCCGGTTGTTAGCTATTATAAAGTGTCGGGTGTGTTTCGATATTCCGATCTAATGGATCGTGTTTAACGACAAAAAACAAGATTGTTTTACTATTACTTTTTATGGCAGTACAGTTAATTAAAAAGCCAGTTTTTGTTGATTTAAATCACCGTATTCCCCGGTCAAACGCCTAAAACGTTGCTGATGTGTCCATTCAATCGGTCATTGTCTATGACGTGTACAATATTCTACACTTTACTTTATCTTTTATGCCATGAAACAGAATAGTTTATGGCAAACAAGAAGTTTTCGTACAAATGTATCGAATAAATCTAAAAAAAAAAAAAAGAAAATAAAATACGTATAGAAATATATTTATGCGCTTTGAGATAGTTGTGAAAAGCGCCGTAAAATGCACTGACCTTTTAGTTTTAGTAGAACGTTTAGTTGTTTGATAAACAACAAACAAGAATGAATAGAAAATTAAGCCAAAAGCAATGAAACAACACCTCAAGACGCGCGAGGAGTGAAATATGCGCATACGTCAAAACATTAAACATCAAAACCTGCAGATAATTTTTTTACGTGTAAAGCTATACACGTGGGAGGTCATACAATTGCTCGTAGATTTTACCTTTTAGAGCAATGTAGACACGATAATCGTATTTAATATTTTTCTTTAATTTCTTCTTTTATCTCTTCAGTTTATCTAAATCAGCATATCTCTTCAGTGTTGATTGTGCTGTTGTAATGTAAACTATTGTTTTACGTTACGATTTCTTTGCTTTAGTGAAACGGCATTCTTCCCCTTACGTAACAATACGTCCCGCCCGACTTGCCGTCCACCACGTGACAGCCTCGGTGCCGCGCTGTGATTTTCCATTGGCTCTTTCTCCTCCTTTCCGTCATCTCAGCTGCTTTCTGATTGGTTTGTATGTGGGTGTGTTCCCGCCATTCAGGGGCTCTGTCGATTGATCCGCTATCCCACCCTAGCTCACGATTGGTCAGACCGTACACATCTTAATTTAATCCGTCCCACTATTGGCCACTTTAGCGGCTACTTTCATTCCTGATTGGCTAGTGTCGGGTCATCGGCTGTGAATGCGGAAGTAGTGAACTCTACTGAGTCACCATTGTATCAGCTGATTCTTTCACAGTGAGTATCTGGGTTTTTAAATGATATTGATGTTTTCCCTCGCTTTTCTCGTCATTTTCTCGAAATTACCACGATATGGTTGCGTAATAATGCGAACTTGTGCGGTTGTGATTGGTTTACGCTCGCCATGTGTGTATGTATATTTGGACAGCTGAGCGGTTGTACGGGCAGTAAAAGCCTCCTCCCTCACACACCAACGGCAGAAGTATTAAAGGTGGTGCCGGGAAGTCACGTCTGACGAGTTTGAGCATCAGCTCCACTCGAATGTCGGCCGGTTATAGTTATATGCTGATTGTTCGGTGCGGGTTCTCTTTTCCAAATTTAAACACACCGTCTGCGTGAAGCTCACGTGCATCTGCATCAATCAGTTGCAATCGATTTTTCATAAATCACGACATTCTCCTTCAGACAGGCTTTATGTGGATATTTTAGGACTTTAAATTGCTCTGAATTAATAGGACTGCTGATAATAATAATGATAACAAACCAGCAAGTCTTCGAGTAATACTATAAAACTGACAAGAAGTGAGAATAAAGCATCCTGATGAGAGTAAGGGTTTCATAAAACGTTAGAAGCAAATTCTAAGTAAAGTACTTTAAAAAACCAAAAGCATGATCTTATTAGACTAATATGTACTCGCTACTAATAATGTACAAAGAGAAGTGTTCTCCCCACAGAGAAGTGAGAGTCTCCTGACTGGAAACTGGTTTTAGTTCAATTCTGCTTACAGTGAATAGAAACAAAACTTCGTTTTACGTTTCGTCTTATCAGAAGATAAGAGGGACCTATCTGTTCACTTTAAGATAATTAGTGGTTAAAATGTATGTAGTTTGGAATTATTTTTGTTCGGTTAAGGGTTCTCAGAGCACAGAGCTCCCGACACTAGTTGTTGATTTCTTCCCAGGGAAAAGAGATTTGTTTATTCTTGTTTGCATCGATAAAGAGCAGCATTGTAACTTGAAATGTGTTCTGATCTGTGCAGTTAACAGAAGGTTTGGTGTGGTAGAGAGGCTGCATGCTCAAACCCGTGTCCCGATGCTGTGGGTGCGGCAGAGAGAATGCGGATGTGTGTGTTCAGCAATTGTGACACTCACCTGATTTGACATGTTTTTCTTTTTTTCATGTGTCACGAGAAACGCCTCCGAACACACCCACCCACACCAGTCTTATTAATAAAACATATTTAAATCATTAAACGAATGAACAGATGTATTTGGGGTTTTAAAAAACATTAAATCACATGTAACTATATAAACACACACAAACAAAAACACATGCATACATACAAACAAATGTATAGCATGCACAGAAAAAATTGTATTTTACATTCTAGCACTAATTCTAGGAACGTTCTAGCACAAATTTAGTTTTATAAAAATAAGTTTTATCATTTAAAATGTTTATTCTGTAGTAGTGTAATAATATAATTACATAATTGGATTGTTCTACGCACTTTTATATGAAAAAAATAAAAAAAATTGTGTGTGTGTGTGTGTGTGTGTGTGTGTACCCCGGTGTTCTTAAAATTCCTACATCTCAGAAGTTCCTACGCGTTAGAACATATGTCACTGCTCAGCTGTTCCTAACCATCGCGCTGCGCGTGCGCGTTAAAACTCTGTCACGGCTCAACTGTTCTCCGCTCAGATTTTTCTACTTTCCGCGGTACAAAAATTAATTATATCTATCGTTTCTTCTCCTACTTGATTGTACAAACATTCCTACCCTATTTTTGTTGTATGTACTTTTGATATTGTAGCGTTGGATCAATGAATAAACATAAATACACTAAATGAACACGGACACTTATAACAGTACGCAAGATAATCGTAACATGTTACTATATTTTGTAGTTGTTTATATTAGTATTCTGTTTTGACGTGTTTTAACGCGCTTGTGCAGGGCGCTAGCTAGGAACAGCTGATCAGTGACATCAGTGTAGGAACTTCTGAGCTGTAGGAAGAATTTTCAGAACACCTGTATATTGCTTTTTGTTTTGTTTAGCTCATTAAGAACAATTTTGTTTGCTTTTTTGGTTGGGGTTTCCGTAAGTGGGTAGTTTTCCACGCTGGACAATAATTAAGCCGTGTTACTCCTGGTTAATTCTGCGCGGTAGGAAGTTTCCAACTACACAAGATTATTGCGCGTGGATTTACGTGCAGAAACGACACACCAGTGACGCTGCTGATGTGTGTTCTCGTAGGACGAGCCCTTTGATCGGTTCAAGAGCGCGCAAAGTTGATACAGGCGCGTGCCTGCCACCCTGAGACGTGCGCGAGGACAGCGTCGTCACGTACTACACGCCCACGCCTACTCGGCACTTTGTACAGGTGTGTGCGCGCAAATAAGTCTTGTCGGAATCTTGGAATTCAAACCGGACGATCGCGCATGTAAGTACTGCACACTTCGCATGCGTCGTTCGCTCGCTGTGTTTCTCGAAGTTTCTAACGTTGCGATGTTGCGGTGTCAAACGTTTGAAGTTGCGCACGCTCATCAATGTTTCCCTTTGAAACGTGTCGCGCTGCTGTTACAGTGTTTCGGTGGGAGTTCAGTCTTTTGTTTTCTCTTTGTTCGTAGCAGTCAGACGGAATGGGTGAGCGAGATTGGTTGCGTAAGAGGTTGTGCCGTGTGTGTCTTAGCGCGTGTGGTTCAGAGGGGTGTGTGTGCGTGTGTGTGTGCTGCATTCAAGCGGCAACAGTGAATGATAGACTGATCTTACGTTGTTTTACTGATTATATTTGGGTTAGTAACCCCTTAACTGCTAAAAAATTTGTTATATTATTATTGGTTTAATAATTAATTGGTATGGAATTTGTGAAGTGAACATTTTTAATGTAAAGTATTAGAACTTGGAAATTATTCGTGGACCGTTAACAGTTGTTGTTAGCTGAATGGTAGAAGACTTTTTGGGATGATGTATTGTTACTATTATTATTAGGCATCTATATCTGGAGATCAGGAGTGTGTGTACCTTTTTACCTCAACCACGTTCTGTAGAATTTAGCTTTTTTTCATTTTTCTGGTTTCTCAGGAACTTGATGACCTTAGGTTCCATGTAGTTTAGTTTTCTACTAGAGCGGCAGGAAATGCGGAAGTTACATGTCCTTTCCAGTAGTATGGGGTAATATCTGCGCAAAATGCTTTCACTTTTATTTCTATGAATAAAAAACAAATGACGCTGTGTTGTTTTCAGGCGGCGATCAGAGCTGTTTGAGGTGAAGCTGGACGTGCCGTGAGAAGATCCACCTTTCCACCAAAAACATGGTGAGTGATGTGTTACCATGACCTTTGACCTCTGGTTGTTTCTGTCTGAAATCGAATCCTGACTGTTTGTCTCTGCCGACCATTTTATTTGTGTTGTTTGAGGTAAACCTGATCCTCAAATGGCTTCTTTAGCCATTTAGCTAGATCTGCTACCTGGTTAGGTCCATTTTAATGTCAAATTTATCCAAACAAGCATTTCATATCCACAATGGTTTTTTCTGATGTTCTCTGTTGTGCCATCTATAAAGCATAAATACGGTTCCTTACTGTAACCGTAACCCCAATAACTTAACCCTAGCTATTAAATCTATAATATCTCCCAATCATGTCCTTACAGTGTTTTACTCGTTGTACCGTTGTTCACTGATTTTTCACCAGCCTTGCGGAATCAATTGTGTAAACGGCACTGAATTCTTGGTTTTAAAAATAGTTTTTCTTTAAAATCTGCAAAGTGTGGTTTCCCTACAAAACACGATCGAATTGGATGAGCTCAACCAATCATGGATCAGTGTGGTCATTCTCCTGGTGACACTCTGGTTTCTGTCCAGTGTGTGTTGGAAATGTGTGCGACACGTGAGTTGTGTATTGCGGTGTTTCCTCTTCCTAAAATAGATGCCACAGAGTCAGAAGGTCACATGATCGCCTCAATTTTCACTGGTGTTCCCAGTAAATCTCGTCCTCTCAGTCAGAGACCCAAGACGTTATTGTTTGCGAATACAATCGACAATTTGTGTGTACATTAAAGCCGCACATCTAGGGCATGCTATTCCTGGAGTAGCACACTGACACGTTCCACTTGCTTTGAGTGTTTGAGAGACGGAACTGTGAGGTACAGCACGTCCTTGCAGCAGACAACAGTGCATGCTGGGAAACTACAGGGAGAGAGAGAAGCTCAGCATGTTTCAGTAGAGAGATGAGAGTGAGGGAGGGGAGATGCTAAAGAATGCTGTGTCACTGGTGCCGCTGCTGCACTCACTCGCTCTCTCTCTCTTGTGCTGTGTCTGAGTCTCTCGCTCATCGTGACTGCCGGCTGATGCCCCCCACCCCCCGTGATGCAGATATGCAGCATCGCTTTAAGAGAGAGAAATGACACTGAAGGAGAAATAAACGGGATGGAGTGTTTATGAACCCGTTTCTAGATTTCTAAAGGGTGTTGCGTGATAGTGTGTCTTACATTATTACGCACTACATTTGTTTAAGAATTTGCACAATAATAACATTTGAAGTGACCAGTGACTTTTGTGACCAAAAGGTCTTCGGTTTGAGTCCTGGAGTAGTGATGTGCCAGAGCAAGGCTGTGCCTTATGGATGCCCACTGCTTCGAGTTTGTGTGTGTCTCCTTATGCTTGGGCTATGAAATTCAGAGGACTGTTATTTTTTTTTTTCCACTGCGAAACAGTGACTGATTTAACACGTTAAATTATTGATTGTAATGACTTTGGTGGTTCAGAAGAAATTTCCACAACATCAGACTGTTGTTTAATGCTTTGTTTGATGGTCAGTTGCTGCCGTCATGGCTGCACTACATTACCCACAGTTCCCTGCACTCAGTCGTAATGGAGGAATGGAACGTTCAAGAAATAAATATTTATGCTTTCACACAATCAACATCTGATTTTGAACGTTTGGCATTACCGTATGTGTAGTGTATACACTGCTGATAATGTTTATCGCATTTAAGCCAGAAGAGAAGCAACTGAGCGGCAAAGCCACTTTAGCAGCTGCTAAAAATAGTGTGGCAACAGTCGGTCTGCGAGAGTGTAAAGCTTGACGGAGAATTAAGGGTACAAATTATGCTGTCTGCTCGACGCCGTTTCACATTGAACTGGAAGTCAGTTAGCTTACATGCTGAAAATCCGAGACTGTGGATCTGTGGCAAATATCTAGACTGCCGTCACACACACACACAAACTTGGTATTGCGTGTGTGTGTATGTGTGTGTAAACAATTGTATGTATAATGTTGTTTTGTTGACTATTTTTAATGAAAGACTTGTTGTAGTCTTCGTGCTCCGACGCTGGTGCGTTTCTTGCTGAGGCTGCAGGTTGGCAAGAATGAAATATCGGTGAAGGGTGAAGAGAGTGAGAGAGAAAGAGAGAGAGCATGCTCGTTTAAGAGAACGTGCACGTGAGAAGATGCAGTGAAAAGGCGGGGCTTAGCATCAGGCAATACCCTGTGTCTTTCTCTCTCTCTCTCTCTTTCCGTCCGGTGTCACGCGGGTGTGCGATCTGTTTTCGGCTGCTTCGTTTTATTTCGAGATTATTCTGCGCAGCTGCCAGACCTGAAAAGAGTGCGCGCAAACCGGAACACGGACTGTGCCGTTGTACTCGTGTTGTCTAGTGGAAGGAGACGCGCTGGTCTTCGCCGCGGGAAGGATGCTAATACCGGTGGTTCTCATCAGAGCGCGTGTCTCCCGGGCAACCGCGCCCGCCCTCCTCGCGCCATGAGCCGGTCCGGCCGCGCCTCCTGCTCAATGCTCAACTGCTTCGTAAGTAATGCTCCCCAGAGCGCGTGCACGCGGGCCGCGCTTGAGTAATTGATGCAGCGTGACCGGGACACCGTCTACTCTACTAGACAACTCGCGACTGTCTAGTTTTTTTTTTTTTTTGCGTTTTATGGCGAACAGAGTGTGACGTTATGAGTACGTCACGTCAACGAGAGGAAAATCTTGAAGAAGGGATTACATGGTCCTTACTGAGAATTACTGTACAACAAAAACATTTGAGACAATTATATTGTTTTAATGAAAAATGTATTTTTTTGGAATTACAATTTAAAAATGTAATTCCAATAATTAATAACAAAAATATAATACAAGCGATTCAATATTTGTATATTGTGTACAGTCATATTGTATGTGCATATTCTCCCTTGTGAAATTAAGTCTTGTCTTAGTGTTGTCTTAGTTTTACACTTGTGATTTTACAAATAATTTTCTTAATTTGACTTGAAAATGATTAAATTTTAAAAGTAACATGTTTATACACGTTTTATAAAACTGCATTACATTATTTACCTAAACATTTTACATTCTACCAAGATGCAATAAATTAAATGTTTTAATTTGTAAATAAACAAATAACATTTCTGTAGCATTGATTTATAATTGATTAATTGACAATAGCATACTTTTTTTTTTCTTTTACAAGGTTTGTTTAAGGAATTGCGTTGAATCTTCTAATAATGTTCACTCCTACCAACTCAAGAGAAAGAAAATTAAGTACGAATTATCACCTTGTGTTTAAGAAATGAATATGACTAGTTCCTGTGGAGGTTTTGCATGATGTTGTGGAGCTTTAGTTTATTTAGACTCTCAGATATTGGCATGGTGTTCTCAGTGCTTCTGATTTCTTGTGTTTGAGGTGTCATGCTGCCCCACAGCTGAAAGTCACCATGAACACTATCTTTTGTGTAGTGTTAATGTCTGTGTTATGTCTGAAATTAGAGTTTTGTCATTCATAGATCTGTGTCCATCTACTTGTTTCAGTTTAATCCTTTATTTTTTTGTTCTAATTTATCTCTTTATTCTGTGTTTTTTCTTTCACTCTTGTCTCACTCTGTCTCTTTCTGTCTTCTTTACTCTTAACTGTCCCACAGATTTTGCTGTAATGATTTTGTCCTTCATATATCTGTGTCTGTTTGTTCATTGCATCTGCTGCTCAGTTTTAGGTGTCTCGATTCTTACACCATCTTTGTATCTCACCCACACCAATTAATCCAGCCTTTAAAAATGCTGGAGACTGCTAGAATTTGCAATCATATCCAATCACATTAGTTTTGAATGCTTTTGTCTTTAGAAGAAATCATTTCATTTTAGTAAAATTTATTTATTTATTTTTTTTGTTTATTTTTATTCTGTTGTGCATTATACTGCTATCTGATCTTTAGCCTCTCATCCACGATACAGTATTTGTTCCCATTACTAGAGATGTTTCAAATTAAAAGTGTACAGTGTTCCCTCGCTACTTCGCAGTTCGACTATCGCAGATTTTTTTACTTTATTACGTATGTTCGCAGATTCACGATTTCGCAGATTTTTTT
>SOMO01000202.1:177914-188615 GCA_028128575.1 Paedocypris carbunculus | reverse complement strand
GACGTTCGTTCTCGGATCGTAGACTACGTGAGGGAGTGTATTCCTGAATCAGGGAGTTGAGGTAGGATGGTGCCGCACCAGTGATGGTCTTGAAGGTCAGTGATAGAGCTTTGAATTTGATCCTGGCAGCAATTGGCAGCCAGTGCAGAGAGACGAGCAGTGGAGTGACATGAGTTCTTTTCGGTTGTTTGAAGAAACTTTACAAAAAGATTAGGCTTTCCAGCATGATTTCATGGAAAATTAAACATTTGTCACAAAAAATGGTGATGCAAAGCATGTAAAATGAGCTTTAAAACGCATTGATTGTCTTCCTAGGTTGTGTTCCAGTTACCCACAAAAGCTCCTGGTACCTGTCTGGATCACTGATAAGGAGCTGGAGAGTGTGGCGTCATTTAGGTCCTGGAAAAGAATCCCTGTGGTGGTCTACAGGTGAGATGAGAGTCCCCTGTGCTGTCATCGGGAGTGTATGTCTAATGCTGAGTTTGTCGTGATGAAGACACCAGCGGAATGGCGCCGTCATTGCTCGCTGCAGTCAGCCAGAGATCAGCTGGTGGGGATGGAGGAACACTGAGGACGAGTACCTGGTGACGTCTATAGCTAAGGCCTGTCAGCTGGACCCTGGCGCCCGCTGCTGCAGAACCAGAGACGGATCGGACTCGTCTAACAACGGCTTTGGTAAGAAAATGTTCAGCTGTCTGCTCAGTTCTTTTTTTTTTTCTGTTCAGTTTATTTATAAACACTTTTCCTGGTTGTAGACCGTCCCAAAGCAGCTCTGTGGTTGTAAAAACCACTGGGGTTTACAGATTGGTTGTATACGTCAATGATGTTTTTTGTTTCCTGATGTTCATCTTTCAGACTCCTCTCTTGCGCCTTGTCCGGCTCTTGACTCCTGCTCCATTGCTCAGAAGCTGTTGATTCTTGATGCTCGGTCCTATACTGCTGCCGTGGCAAATCGTGCCAAGGGAGGAGGATGCGAATGTGAAGGTCGGTTTTCTTCATGATCTTTCATTCACAGCACAATCTCTCTGTCTTTTCCACATACAGTATCACTCCATCGTCCCCACCTCACAATACAATTCACCTACAAAATCACCTACAATTCTTCATATTGTGATACTGCATCTAGGTTTATTATTTAACACGCTACTCCAACTTCTCACCATTGTGTCAGTACAGCACGCCACTCCACTCTTTTGCGTCACTCTATTATGTACTTATGTAACTCCTTCGTCGTCTCCACACACCAGTCCCTCTTGTTCTCACATCACACCATCGCCTCATCCTTGCGTCACACCATAGCCTCCTCTGTGTGTCCTCGTTTAACTCCAGTTCTTGTTTATAAAGGTATTACTCCTCATTTTGTTCCCCTCTAGAATACTATCCGAACTGTGAGGTGATGTTCATGGGAATGGCAAACATCCACTCCATCAGGAACAGCTTCCAGTCGCTGCGCACTGTTTGCAGTCAGATTCCAGATCCGGGCAAGTGAGTTTTCAGTCCACATGCACAAACACGGTCTCAAACTGCGAGTAAACTGTGATTAAACTTGTTCTGTAGTTGGCTCTCTGCTCTGGAAAGCACGCGCTGGCTACAGCACCTGTCTGTCATGCTGAAAGCGGCTACTCTGGTTGGCTCAGCTGTAGAGAGGGAGGGGCGTCCGGTGCTGGTGCACTGCTCTGACGGCTGGGACCGAACACCACAGATCGTGGCTTTAGCAAAGATCTTACTGGATCCTTTCTACAGAACCATTGAGGTAAGGGCATTTAGAATCATTCTGAGTTCATGGATGGATGATTGCTTGGGCGTCGGAGTCAACCGAGTGCGTATCAGCTGGTGAGATGTCTTCAGGCAATTGCAAAACGTTTTGTGCCAATAAACCGTTTAGAACTACTGCCTTAAGCTCTTTCTTTAACGCGTGACGGTTAACTACTATGTTAAAGTGTTCCCCGATCGTAAACGAATCATCTTTGCGGAACTTCTCAAACGCGATGAATGTTGGATTCTCTATGAATGAAATCACATTAGCCGCCATTTTTCTGTCTAAAACACAATAGGCCTAAAAAAACTAAGAAGCGTTACTTATGTAACTTACACACCAACTCACTTCTTTGTATCCCAGTATGGATAATGTAATGTAAACAAACGCCTACTTCCGGGTACAAACACAACAATCGGACGAGCCCCCAATTATGTTACGTCCCCTGGTGGTGCGGATGTCTAGGATGATGGAGACGTGGCCCACCGGCGGTTGTTTAACAAACAACAATACTGGATAAGAAATTAAAGTGAACGGAGTGGACCAAACTGAGGAGGAAAAACTTTTATTCTCCTTTAAGGGCAACTTAAAGTATTAAACAGGACAAACCATACTGGAGAGAAAACCAATCCGTGGTGCCCAAAAAAAAGTAACAATCTCCCCTCCCAGCCTCTACTCTATAACCGACCACGCACAGGAACAAAGGAAAAATACTAGTTACTCTAACCAAAAAATACAAGACGGGCACCCCATCCTTACCTAATGTTCTAACATAAAGATAAACCTACGTGGGGTGCAAAAATGTATACCACGTGGCCTGCTTCCCTGGTTTTCTCTCAGAGACAAAACAGGACCACGACACAACCAGATTCGGCTTTCAACTCAAAAGACACAGCACACGCAACACGGACCCCGGCTGGGTGGCACACCAGGCGGGGTTTCAGGCTTTGGGCCGGACCTTTATGCTCCCCATGGCACCATCCGATTGGTCAGCCCAGAGTGGCAGCACCTGAAAACATACATAGGATGTTCCTACGTAACAATGCACCTCCCACCTCTGTGTTAATAAAACTCTGAAAAAATGCATCTGGAATTTTAAATGAGCATGGAGCAGAACAACAATACCCACGGTCAGTCAATTGAATCCTTCAAACGTAAAATACATTTCCGTTTTTTAGTTTGTTAAATGTTGTGCATAGACAAGCGATTCAGAAGGTTCTTAAATCTATAAATATTCAATATTTTAGTTGCATAAAAGAAGTATTTATTGAAAATACATATATATTTGGGTTACTTTTCGTTTAATTAACCGGTCAATTGTTGCACTTTTAACTCTTTTGCAGTGTTGTTCTTGTGTTCTATTGTAGTTAACTCTGATCCGGTGTTATTGTGTGCCCTCCTCTCAGGGTTTTCAGCTGCTGGTTGAGACGGATTGGCTGGACTTTGGTCATAAGTTTGCAGACCGCTGCGGTCATCAGGAGACGGCAGAGGACGTGAGTGAGCAGTGCCCCGTGTTCCTGCAGTGGCTGGACTGTGTCCATCAGTTGCTGAAGCAGTTCCCGTGTCTGTTCGAGTTCAACGAGGCCTTTCTGGTGCCAATTACCCCTCACGCACGCACACACACACACACACACACACCCCACTGCTCTCGTCCACTGAAGTGCTCATTATGTCGCTGTGTGTGCGTAGGTGAAGCTGGTCCAGCACACGTACTCGTGTCTGTACGGTACATTCCTCTGCAATAACGCTAAGGAGAGAGAGACACGCAACATCTACAAGCGCTCTTGTTCTGTCTGGTCCCTTCTGCGCAACGGCAACAAGAACTTCCAGAACTTTCTCTACATCCCCTGCCATGACACGGTCTGAATCGCTCACACAGACAAGCCAATGAACTTGTACAGATTCACACAAATGCAATTTAAAATGTTCAACCGTATACACTTGTGCACAAAAGCTTGCACACATTCGTTTTTTGTGAGAAACATGGATAACTTGTACAGTGAAATTTTCCAGTACACTGCACAAGGGACTCATCACAGCCTCGCCCTCACTTAGTTTTTTCAACATGTTGTAAAAAGGAAATATAAACTTTGCAATCATAAATGATAAATCTGATAAGTTTCCGTAATTCCATGCAGAGTTTAGAACTGTTGGATGCTGCTTTTGATTATAGTTATCTAAATGACAATGTTTTTTTTCCTCTGAGGGCAAGTTAAACCAGACTGGGCAGCATAAAGTTAGATTAGAATTTTTTTTTCTCTGGACCAATCTTGCACGTCACCTGCCAACGTGATTCGTCTCTAGACCAATCAATATCTCACACGTCATCGTGCCAACTTACAGCCAATCAGGTAGTGTGACGTTATCATTGGTCGCAGGACTCCCAAGTGTTTTACACCAGAGCCGTTTTGGTACCTACACCGGCATCATTTCTTAGCTTCATATTTTGAAGGCTTCTAATATCCGGTCAGTTTGGCTCTGACACATGCACACTGTCATACAGCTGAGACACACACTAAATGTACTTGTATTTTGCTCATACATGCTCCACACACTTACTTACTGTATATTTTTCTATCATATCAAAACTTTGTAATTGCATTTATTTATTGTTTTTGACTTCCAGGTTTTGCAGCCGGTTTGTCACACTAGGGCGCTGCAGTTGTGGACGGCGGTTTATTTGCCAACGTCCTCGCCATGCACGGCATCTGAAGACGCCATGGAGGTTTTCCTTAGCCCCTTGACCCCTGGCGAGGAGTTCACACCTCGCTCACTGGAAAGGTGAACTTTGACCCATCCAGCACACAATAATGGACGTGAAATATTTCCTTACATTTTTTGCGATGACATTCCTTACATGCGATTTTGCCCAGAATCATACAGGGACACGCCGGCACCGCGCGTGCACGCGACTCAAAACGCAACGGAAAAAAAAGTTTTGATATTAGAGATTGCAAGCGTAAAATGAACAACGAAACGAAAATGCTTAGAATTCTGTTCTTTTTTTTAATAATTTACGTTTGATATTTTTAAAATCAGATTACATACAGAAGCTGCTCTGTCTCTCGCCTTCTTTCTTTACAAAGACAAATTACTCTATTCGTGTTGAATAGCCGTCGTCTTGAGGGTTTCGACTTCCTAGGTTCCCCACCCCTGATCTATGCAATCAATGATTTCCATCTGTAAATTCTCCTCTTCTCTCTTGCCCTCGCGCTCAGCTGAACAACTTGGGGCGCATTACCGCCAACTAGCGGTCTGGCGTGAATGCTGCATGAAGCCAGGAAAAGTCAAGAGAAACTTTAAGGCGCAATAACCGCACGTTTCTGTGATTACATAATCGTGTTTTGTAATATCGCGAATAAATCGCAAATGCAATTAATCGCCTACCCCTACATTTTTTTCAGGCTTCCGAAAACCCGCTCCATGGAAAACCTGGTGACAGCCTGTGAGAACGGCGTTACCCTCACTCGTACATCGAGTGACCCAAATATAAACAAGCACTGCCAGGAGGGGCGCCTGGCACCCACAGTGGTTCAGGGAATCACTTTATCTGAGATCTCTGCAATGGATGGTGACCAGGAGCTTCATGCCCGGCGGGATGATTTAAAGACAGGATTGTGTTTAACCACACAGCCTCTGCCCTCTGTGCCACGCCCTTTAACATTAGATCAGGCCTTACCGGGGTTAGACCAAGCCCCGCCTCCGGTCACAAGCTCACCACAGGACGTGCATGCCTGGACTGATGACCTCACTTCCTCTCTTCCGATCTTCAATGGCTTTGGACATTTGGAAAATGATACTGTGTCTCCGATGGAGGCTTCTGTTGAGACTTTAACGGAGGAAAGTGGAGTTCCACCAACTAGTACATCCATTTTAGAATTGCCTTTGTCGGAGGCGGATATTTTGTATCAGTCCCATTCAGCTGGGACAGCCGCTTTAGATTCCAACCTTTCAACTAGGCCTTCTGTTTTTGATGAGTCCTCTGTAACGGGAACAGCAGTATTAGATCAGTCCCTTTCCAACGGGGCAGCAGTTTTAGATCGATCACCTTTGACTGGGGCAGCCATCTCCAATCAATCTCATAGGACTGAGGGCTTGCTAATTGGACCATTGGTTCCATCAAGAGACCGTCCTGCTGAATATGCCAAAACAGCCCGCCGTCTGATCTCACAGAGCCAGTTGACTGACCTTTCCCTCCTAGGCTCCCAGTGGGACAGCGTCCAGGGACTTGTTCAGTCCGCTTGTGGTGGAGCCATCCAACACGGCAGCTACCATGGCCGCCGCTTGGCAAACAAGATCTTCCGTGCACAAGGAGGCGGTGTTAACAGTGGCCCGTGCTGCCGGCGGGACCAATCACGCGCTCCCGGGAGTCCAGTGCAGTTTGGCTGGTTCTCGGCTGTAAAGAACTCCAGTTACGCCACCCTGTGCTCTTCGGCTGCTGCTTCATTAGTCACTGGGCCTCCAGCTCTCCGGCAGCTCTTGCCGTCACACTCATCCCCGACCCCCGTGACTGGAATATACCTGGATGATGACGGTCTGCCGGTGGCAGTGGACGCGGTGCAGCAACGGCTGCGGCAGATAGAAGCCAGTTATAAACAGGAAGTGGATGTGCTGCGGCGGCAGGTCCGACAGCTGCAGCTGAAGCTGGAGAGTAAACAGTTCTGCAGCCCACCCTCAGAACCCGATGTGGACTACGAGGACGATATAGTGAGTTTACTTCTTCTGCATACAGAAGTAATGTGTGTTTGGGTATTTGTGATGGAGAGTTTGATTATTTTAACTCGCTCTGTTTGTGAACATCGAAAAATATTATTTAGAAATGACAATTGTTTGTTCAAGAATGTAAAGTGCTTTCCACTATAGAAACGAGTTGCCTTGTGCAATTACATCAGACAGGCATCATCCCGACTTGCTTTTAAATCGCTTCTAAAAAAACCCATCTGTTTTTACTGGTGTTTAACAAACTGGTGTTTTTTTGACTTTTCTCTTTTACCTGCTGTTTGTACTTGTTATTTGTTTTAGCAATATATATTTTGTAATTGTAAAAGCCCTTTAACACCAACTTAGTTGATACAAAAAAAACTTCAAGTACAATTAAAAGTGATGCTGTCCACAACGAAAGCTTTCAAACAGTATAGAATAGTAAAAAGTTTAGTTCTGCACTCTGCAGACATGTCTTTCTTGTGGTATGCTTCAGTTTAGTCACATGATGTCCTTGCAGCCCGTGGTGTGTTCTGACACATCCCCTCTTTCTCTCTCTCTCTCTCTCTCTCTCTCTCCGGCAGACGTGCTTACGGGAGTCAGACGGCAGTGATGAGGAGGATTCGCTGTCCAATCAGAGTGAGGATCGCCTTAGCGAGGGCAGCTGGGACCGAGTGGAGAGGCGGGACACTGAGGTTGTTCACTCTCGTGCGCACACGTCTGGCCAACCACTGTCAAGAAATGATCACTGTCTTGAGATCAAGAGCTCCACCTCTTTCCTTCACAGGTCACCAGATGGGTTCCAGATCACATGGCCTCACACTGCTTCAGCTGTGACTGCGAGTTCTGGATGGCCAAGAGACGCCATCACTGCAGGTGCCTATCTAGTGCACACTAGTTAGTGGTGTAACAAACAAGTACATCCCATAATGGATCTCCTTCATAGCAAAGCCACAGTAATAAAATACTGCACTGAAAAAAAGTCTGAAATTGAATTGAAATGTGGACAGTATTTTTCAAGCTTGATAAACTTACTGTAATGTTATTGATTTAAAAAAAAACTTGAGTTTTTGATTATTTTTTTTTTTTTTTGAGTGAATGATTTTTTGAAAAACATTAAGAAACAGACTAGCGAACTTTCCCAATTTAAATAGGAACAGAAATGCAAACATTTGACATACAGAACATTTGTATTCAGTGCACAATTAGTAATAATTTTAATATTTTTGTGTGGTTAATTTAGTTGATCTTTATATAACGTGCATGTTTTTCCTCGTTTTCTGCAGGAATTGCGGGAACGTGTATTGTAAGGACTGCTGCCATCTAAAGCTGCCTATCCCAGACCAGCAGCTTTACGACCCCGTTCTGGTTTGCAACTCCTGCCACGACCTGCTGCTGGAGAGCCGGACCAGAGAGCTGCGCTCACAGCAGCTGAAGAAAGCCATCGCCACCGCCTCCAGCTGAGGCGGCCAATCACAGCCAGTGTCCGATGCCTGGCCGAAGAGCCGGTCTCCGCCTTCGCCTCCTCCCTTCGTCAGAGCTGAGAGCCAGACAGGAATGGGAAGAGAGAGTGTGGATCTACTGGAGGGCTTTTAGTTGAGGACGGCTCATAAGCCTGACCACCAGTCGAGCTTGGGCTCCTGATGCCCAGAATGGAGGGATTTATTCATCTCAAAATTACCCAACAACACGTCACAGTCTGAACTCCCACTAAACCATCTCTTCCTCTCACTTGCTGAAAGTTGCTGCTACACTATTTAAGATGCATTCTTTGTTTCTTTTCTTTTTTCGTGCACTATGGAGGGGATTCGAGACCACACAGGATTCTGCAGTTGTTTACTTGCTGTTGTCTGCTGAGATGATGCTTGAATGTTCAATGTTGTTGTCAATGTTTCGTTATTTCAGGTGTTTTAGACTGAGTTGCTGAGAAGATTCAGGAAGTTTGAACTCTGCTTTCCCCCCCACTGTCAGTGTATGAAAATAGTTGTGAAAGCTGCCAAAACTGAACATAAATGTACAAATAAAAGATTCATTTCAAGTTTCCATGTTTCAACCCGTATAATTGTGATTTTCACAGTTTGCCCACGTTTTAAGTATTTCAATTCTTTGTTTTTCAGGACATTTGGTGTTTGTGATCACCACCACCTGAATTAATGGAATCTAATGTAGATCTTAAAATTCAAGTTCAAATACTAATTATTTTAAATGCCGCAACAGTCCTTGATGTACCGTCCATTGGTCCAGAGGTTTCTACTTGGTTAAGCAAGTATAATCTTTTTTTTTTTTTTTCATGCATATGTACACTAAATGCTTTTCCATTGATCCGCCCTTATCTAATTCTGTGTTGTAAAAAAAAGTTCCACAGTTCTGATTTGTAAGGGTGCAACTGTTTCGAGCTATCTGAATTTTCTCGTTTGTCGGTGTTTGTGTGAGACAATGCAGATGTGAGTTTTCAGCCATGTTGCACTTTAGAAACTATTGGGTTGTGGAAGTCTCTTCATGATTCAACAGAAGCTGATTGACTCTTTTACTCTCGTTTAATTGTGCCACTCCTAGGACACACTCACGCTGCTTTAGCACTACAAAGCCAATGTGGGAAATGAAGGACACGTTTTTGATTTCATGCATTAAAACAGAACCCAGAAATGTGATGTTTAGTTGTTCGGTCTGTGATAGTGGCTAAAGTTCGTCACTTAGTGAATAAATGTCGTAAAGAATTGCACTGTATAAATTCAATCCCACCGGTTAAATAAAATCTCTTAATCAGTCTCCTGTTTCTGTACATTACATTTTTATCGTTTGTCACACGTGTAGACTCTATAATTAATACGTATTATATAGGCTCCTTCCTATACAAGAACTATATATATATATATATATATATATATATACACTATATATAATATTACATTTGGTGGTTCACGCAGCACTCAAAAATTAACATCTCAATCTCAAGATTATAATCACTACCAAATGTAATGTTGTTTGTTAATTGGTCACTAGAGGACAATGTAAGTCTTTTACATATGTACTACTGAACACGTTTATCGATTTACAGTACTTTTTTGCCTTACACATGCGTATATAAGCATTTTTTTAATAGAGAGAGATAATAATAATTTTATCTCGAGAAATACAAAATTATTAATTTTTTAAATACTTTTACAATTAATAAATACATTTAACAAAAGTCACCTTAGTTTAAAAGAGCATCAAGTGGGGGGATTAAAGTCGGTTTAGATATTAATTACTAGAAGGTGCTGTAATCTTCATATATAATAAATTATTTTATCAAACTGCTGACGTGGAAATTCATAGACCGGAGATATAATTTATCTCAACTGATTGGCCACTAGAGGACGGCATGGTCCATGCTTAAAAGACTGAAAAAATTAACTTTAGTTAACTTAAAAGTTAACTTTTTTTAACGAACTTTAACGAATAACATTATTATAGTGGTACATTTTACTCGTTCGTGTTAATCGTATGAGTATATTTTACACCTCACCTTTTGTGAGTTGTTTTCGGTGCAAGTACTCGTAGATGGATCGTGTCCAGCAGCAGGTTATCAAATATTATGAATAATATATGACCTTTTATTATTAAACACCTCAAATATTGCGTCATGCAAACATGACATGATGCATCTACAAATATTTCTGCTAGAAACTTAGCTGATAAAACCGATAAATAAAACAAGTTAAAAAAATTTGTAAATAGAGCTATATTTTGATATATTTTACCACTATATACATGTAGGTTAATGAAGTTCGATAGTGTATGCAATGAATAGACCCACAGAGTCGTGCTAGTGTCACCCAGGTGTGCCTCATTATGATCAGAAACTCAGAGTGAGTGCTTTCACCTGTTGCTATTCAGGCGCAATGGGTTTAAGGACAGACACAAGCTTGTCTCATCGATCTCATCTTGTTCTGCTGTGTTTTGTATGGACTTGTTAAAACAGACCTTTTTTAGAGGCAGTTTCAACTGCAAATGACTTGCTCGTCAGATCAAATCTCTGTTCAACAAGCCGTCACTTTAGATTCATAGGGATTATAAAAAGACAATATTGTAATTACTTATATTTAACTTATATATTTGACTTATTTAAAACAGACATTCTAAGCTTTATGTAATTTCTTTATGTACATTTTAAGATTACAACATCAGTGTAACCTAAATAAAATGGGTACTTCTAACTTTCAATTGATGGATAACACTTATATGTAAGTCCAAAATTGACT
>SOMO01000202.1:158114-168777 GCA_028128575.1 Paedocypris carbunculus | reverse complement strand
CACACACACACACACTTTAACAATAAGGGTTTGATGACATCACCAGGATTAACATAATCTCAGAGAAAAAGACTGTGAACTTCATACCAACGGCAACCGCGACTCGACAACCATTCTCGCCATTCACAATAAGCACACACACACTGACAGAAGCTCAAAGACATACACACACCACACACAAACACAACACACACACAGTGAAGGTGATTTAAAACACATGCTTTCTGGTATTAAACATCATGACTGATCTGAGGCCTGTGGTTCTCACACACATGCTGCCAATGCACATTTCAGTTGGTCCTTAATCAATGAAACATACACACACACACACACACACCAACAAACACACACACACACACAGAATGAATGGAAGCACAACTTAATCAGGTCATACAGCACAGCAGTGTTTGAAATATTCATCTGTACAAAATACAGTGGTGTGTGTTGAGCTCCGAGCGGTTGTTCTCACGTCACGACGGCTGAAATGAAGCGACACGCCGCTGACTCGCTCACATTCAGAGGCGACCGGAGTCATCATCGCCATGTCTGATGATTAAATATATTCAGATGTTCAGTAAAAGTCCTGATTCATCATTGCAAAGACCAGGTCAGTCCTGACCGAAGAATAGAGGAAACAGTCAAAAAAGAGTGAATAATAGAAGTGTGTGTGTGTGTGTGTGTGTGTGTGTGTGTGTGTAGGAAAGACAGAAAGAGAGAGAGAGAGACAGAGAAAGAGAGAGAGAGAAAGAGAGAGAAATTTAAAAAGAAAGTGTGAATGAATAAATGGAAGTAACAAAGAGTTAAAAAAAAAAGAGTGGACAATTAATTGATCATTTTCTTAAGGGCAAAGAAGACAAAGAGAATAAATTGTGAAATAGAGTGTAAAAGAGAGACATTAATGAATGACAAATTTTGGGAAAAAGCGGATTGGGGTGAGAGAAACAGAGTGAGTGAAAGAAACAAATGAATTAAAGTGAGCAATTGATAAGAAAATGTCAGTAAAAAAGTGAAAAAGAGAGAGATAAATAAAAATGAAAACAGCGTGTAACACACACATTCGTATTACAAGAGAGAGAGTGAGTGAGTGAGTGAGTGAGTGAGTGAGTGAGTGAACCAAACAAACACAATCATTTGCTACTATAAAACGTAAAGAAAATAAAAATTATTTTGAAAAAATCAGTGTGTGCGTGCGTGTTGGACTAATGCACTCTTTCACAACAAAGCAGAACACTTATTTTCGGTTCCGAACCTCAAAGACATCAAACTCTAAACTTGGTGTAACTCAATCATCGGATCCGATTCGCTCATTGTTTCTCAAGCCGATACTTCAAAATGAAAGAGTGCAAACAATGCCCAAACATCAATCTCTCTTGCGCAAGGTTTCAGATGTGGAGCGGCCTCGCAGGGCCCTTGCTTGCGACTCAAGGGTCGTCTTCCCGCTATTGTCACCAGAACGTTTGATCGCTTCACGGTCTGAGAGATGAAGCATCACATCAGAGTGACATCACGCCAGAGGATATGGAGAAACAAGGGATGAGAAGAAGAATAAAAGAGAAAAAAAACAGAGCAGCGGAGAGAAACAAAACAAGGAAAGCTAAGATAATAGTGAGAAAGAGTAAACACAAAGATAGAAATACGTGAAAATTGAGGGGAAATCAACTAAGAGAAAATACAAGAATGCAAAAAAGAAAAAAAAAACGAACAACTGAAAAATACTGAAGCAAGCAAAAAAAAAAAAAGAGAAAAATAAAGTCTGTTAAACACAAGATAAGATATTGAGTAAAGAATAAAGTAAAAAGAAAATCTGGAACAAAAAAAATAATAAAAGACAGACAGATAAATAGATGACAAAAAAGAAAACTTACAAAGAAAATGCAAGGAAAACCTACAGTATCCTGACAAAAGTGGAAAAGAGAACAAGCAGTAAAACAGAAATACATAAATCAGAAAAAAATTTAATTAAGAATAAATTAAGATAAAATAAAGAGAATTATTTGAAGAAAAACATTTTAAAGAGGCACAAAAGCAAAAACAAGTAATAAAGATAAATAATATCTTAAACAACAAGTCATTTTATAATTAAACAAAATGACTGTGAGATGAAGACAACAGGACACGAAGACGATGATGACAAAGAACACAGGGCGAACAGAGCCTGTAGGTTAGAGTCTAGAATACAATAAATCATAAACAACTACAGACAAAGATAAGTGAGCTGTGTTCGATGTAGTGGCTTTATTTGGGGACCCAGTTGGGCGGATGATTCCGTGAATGATGAGTGGAATGCAGGACAGCTGGAAGGTGGAGTTGGCACTGTTTATCGAAAGCCTAAACAAATTTGATGATGAATATTTTTTTTGTTTTTGGATTCGTAACTTTATTTTTCATCATAAAATGTCATAAGTAGTAACTAATAATTCAAAATCCAAAAATGATATCCCACAAATGACAATGTGACTACTTGGGCCGTTCGTCACTCTCAAAACTATAACCATTGTTCCAAATCTGTTAATATTCTGTACATTATTTACATTTACACACTCTGGTCTTTGTGTAAATGTGCGTGGACTGTCCATCCTGAAGGTCAGAGGTTAAACACAAACACATGACATCATGTATTTAGTTTGTTCAAGGATCTTTCGTTTCAAATGTCTGCACAATAGAGACGGAAAAAAAACATGAATGTCTAGAAAATTTGCCATCGTGTTTGAAATACACATACATTACAAACAGAACTTGCGTAACCTCTGTTCCCTGAATAGGTCAGGGAACGAGACGTCAGTCAGAACCTGACTATGGGATATCGGATGGCCTGCCATTCGCGTTCATTCTTAACAACCGGCCAATGAATGATCAAGTTCAATGGCTGCATGAATTTGCATGCCACCTTTGACCTGTACCAGCTGGTATAAAAGGCAGGCGCGTGCTACATGCAGTGCCTTTCGCTGATTGAAGCCGGTCGGGCCAACGCAGACTTTCAGCGGCATACCCTGAATGTGGCTGCGGGAAGCGACGTTTCGTTCCCTGACTTATTCAGGGAACAGAGGTTACACAAGTAACCATAGACGTTTCTTTTCATAGTCAGGTCACTTCAACGTCAGTCAGAGACCTGACTATGGGATAATACAACAGGCCACATCCAGGGCAGCATCCTACCGAAAAGACTCCTCTGGCTCATTAGCTGAGGAACCTTTAGTGGATCTTCCACAGCATCTAGAGGTGGGCCTAGCCCATAGTGTAATAGCAATCACCTCCACCGGGGCAACCAAGGAACTTGTTGGTTCTCGACCCCAGGCCCATCGCTACAAGGCAGGCAAACCAAGCAATTGCTTGGGGCCCCGAGCTGGAAGGGAAATAATAATAATAGGGACAGCCTGCCGCGCATCAGAACGGAGTCTAGGTCGAGCTCGAGAAAGGAGATCTGCTGAGACGGGGTCAGAGTACTCTTCTTTCTGTTGACGCGTCAACTGACTCCGCGATCTGGCTAACAGAAGCCAAACGTCCAGGTAGTTCAGGATCCTGAAGCTCGGCCCTCGAAAGCAAAGCGCAGAAGGGCTTGTGCCGGGGCAGAATCGAGACATGAAAGTATGCGTCTTGAAGGTCTATAGCGGCGAACCAATCCTGGGGCTGAACTGCCCTCAGAATGTCCCTCTGAGTCAGCATCCTGAACGAGATCCTGTGAAGGTATTACCACCAGTCGCATACCACCAGTCTTTTTGGGGACCACGAAGCACAAGTGGTAAATCCCGCTCCTCGTCTCGGCTGGGGCACCATCTCGATGGCGCCCTTCGAGCATCGCTAGCAGCGAGGAAACCTCTGCCCTTAATACGAGTGCGTCTCTTGAACACAGATGAGTGGTGAGAACGCCTCGGAATACCGGAGGCCGGCGGGCGACCTGCAGTGCGTAGCCGAGTCTCACAGTTCGGATTACCCAGGGAGACGGACGAGGGAGGGCGCACCACTCCCTCACGTACTGTCTGAGGGGGATCAACGAAGCCGTGGGGTCCCCGAGACAGGGGTCTGGGGGGGCCGGCGCTCTGATGGGAGTCTCCCCTAGGGAGAACTTGGGGCAGGTGACTCCTAGCTGTGAGGCGAGCAAGTTCTGCATCCCATCTGAGCTGCCTCTCACTAGGCCGGGAGGTGCCGGCCGGAGCCTGCATCTGGACCGACCTGGCGGGAGGGGGGGTCTTTCTCCCCCACCACAGAGGAGAGCGTGAGCCCCCCCTGTTCCTCTGATCCTCAGAGTGTGAGTGTGGATGCATCTGGCTTTTACAGTTAGCCCCACTTCTGTGTCCACCTGTGGATGGACATCGACAGTGGTAGCTCGATCATAGGAGCTCAACCATACTCCCTGTTCTGCTCCCTCCACTCCGAACACATCAGGATCGCAAGGGTGGCCGTTTGGCATCGTTTGGCATTTAGCAGATCCGGAAATGCGCTGGAGCTCACGCATGCGTAGAAATCGAGATGGAAATACCTCTAGATTCACCCCCTGTGTCTCAACCTGCCGTGTTGTGGAGCGCTGTCCGATACCTGCTGGGAGACCGGAAAAGGGGAGGGGCGATCTTCCGTGGAGGATCCGCGGAGATCACTACGCAGCGCCGCCATTGTTTGTTTACAAATGGTGCTCCTCGCGGGCATGCGTTTCCCGTCGCCCACCTAGACAAAGGAAACGCACCCGTGCCCGCCTGCAGGCAGCCGCCATCTAATAAGAGAAAGAGAACGTATCTACCGTTTAGGAGCTCTCAGATAAAACTCTCGCCGACGTAACAGGGAATTTCTACTGCTTCCGGATCTTTTCAGAGGAGAGAAACCAGCCTGGAGTACTGCAAAGTTCCAACAAATCGAGTTCGGTTGAAGACATGAAACCGCCGAACGCTTCATCAGAAAGGTACTGCATGTAGCACGCGCCTGCCTTTTATACCAGCTGGTATAAAGGTGGCATGCAAATTCATGCAGCCATTGAACTTGACCGTTCATTGGCCGGTTGTTAAGAGTGAACGCGAATGGCAGGCCATCCGATATCCCATAGTCAGGTTCTGACTGACGTTGAAGTGACCTGACTATGAAAGGGAACTGTATTATAATCATGTTAATTATTATAATAAAGTGTAACACATTATTCATATTAATATCAACAACTAACATGCTAATACAAACTTTGTTTTAGCTTTAGATTTGTGTTATTTCATGTTTGTGTTAGAATTATTTCACTATGCCACTTTGCAATTAAGTCGTGTTTTCTCTAGGAACTACATTTTTTATAACAGCGAATACTTGTATAATAATGAATTCTAAACACATACAACAGTCCCTCTGATTATAAAATCTGAAAAATCTGCATTCTTTGCAATCTGGCATAATTTCACCTAATTTTGGTGTCATTTTACCTGAAAAATCACAAAATACATTTAAAGCCTAAAATTAAAATGAATTAGCTAAATTAAACTAGATCACACTTCAACATTTCAATTGAGAAATTGAGATTTTGCATGATAACATTTTAAGCACAGGTTTAAATGGGCGAGAATCTTGGTCAAACCAAACAGCTGAACTGAACTGTTGAATACTGAAACTTAGACTTAGAAGAATAACGGAAGAGTAACTTGGCAACTCTTTGGCTTCTGGGTGTCAAAGGTCATCGCGCTCTCTCTCTCTCTCTCTCTCTCTCTCTCTCTCTCTCTCTCTCTCTGTGTGTGTGTGTGTGTGTCTGTCTGTCTGTCAGTAATAAATGCAACAAAATAATTATTACCAAATTACCAATTGTTTAATGTACGTATTATATAATTATATATAATTATATATATATATATATATATAATGCAAACATCAATATTATGTAAACAGTAGAAAATAACTAAAATTGTGTATTTTTACAAGTAATTTTTAAGTAATAATAAACTGTACGCTTGTATATACTAGATAGATGGATCTATCTAGTATATCCAAGCATATTTTCATAACAATGAATCTTAAAAATAGGAGTTAAGAATAAAGGCTGTTCAGTATGGTCACATGGATTTTAACAACTGATTCACCGAGTAATAAGAAATCAAAGATTTAGTGTTTAATGAACAAATTTTTTTATTTATGAGTTTTTTTTTCTTAAATTTTTATGAAAGTTTCTAATCTCACTCTGTAGGTTGCTATAGATAAAAGCTTCTGCCAAATGACTGTGAAGTAATGTAGAATAGAACAGAATGCCTTTATTGTCATTGCATCACATGGTTACAATGAATTTATAATGTAAAAAATTAATGTAAACAGGTTGACAGAATAAGTGTAAGGATGAAGAGCGTTTAGGGGTGGAAGGAGCATTTCTTCTGAGTATTCTCAAGCAAGACTGCACACTGCTCGAGGTTTGTGTGTCACTTCAGTGTACGTGTAACTTCACTGGAAGCAGAGCACAAATTACGGCACCTTATTGACAAACTCACTCATTTTACTTTACTTTACTTACTGACTTACTTTAGTTCTCCAGTTTTTGATCTTTATAATCTGTGATTGTGTTGTTGTATGTAAAGCAAGGACTGTATCAATATAACTGTGCCAATTTATCAACTGTGTGAATTTTAGGACTGTGTGAATAAAACAATTGTCAGATATTACAACTGTGCAAATATTACGTCTGTGTCAATATTAAGATATTTTGACCGTGCAGAAAATAGGACTGTGTAAAAACTAAAACTGTGTAAATATATGACTGTGTGAATATTTCCACTGTGCAGATATTACGACTGTGTTGTTTTATGACTTTGCCAACATTGTGACTGTGGGAATACTAACCTTGTACACATAACAAAAAAGTATTACATTATTAATATTATGGCTTTGCAACCATTACAACTGTCCGTATATTTGAACTAACTAATTTTTGCTAATATCGTGACATTGAATCGAAAGAAAAATCAGAAACTATGTGAATCCAACCCCAGGACACTTTGTGCCAGTAGAATTGATTTTGACTGACCTCTGGGCCACACTTGAACCTTGTTCCTTCTTTTCTGTTTCTCCTTTGATTGTTTCTTACCTAGTAGGTTGTGTTACTCCCAGCATGCCGTGCTGCCTCTAACCCAATGACCTGTACGCTACTTCCATCGTGTTCTCAAAGACGTTTCCTGTGCCGGCTCACTGGGAAATGGGAAGTTGAATTGTGTTGGCCACTTATTGACTTGCTTCCTCACCATCAAGATCAGAGAGCAATGAAGGTCAAAGGTCACATATTTTACGAACTCACGTGAAATGAAAGGGTGATTGTTGAAGTCGACTCCCGAAGTTGTCGAGAACTTCCTTCAAAATGTTCCAAAAACACAAGTACAGACTCAACATCACAGGGCTAGTGAGTCAAGGTCCCTATTGATACAGCTAATGTGAAAGCGAGACTCTTTTTCTCTCTCACACACACACACACACACACAGACACAAGTAAATAGAAAGTGAAAGAAAGAAAAATGTGAATCAAATTACAGGAGATATAAAATTTTGCAAAAAAGTGGCTGGGAGAAGAAAGTGATGAAATAAAGAATGAGACAAAGCGATAAGACACGTGTATGCCTGGAAAAAAGAGGAAGAGACAAATAATGATAAAGAAGAGAAACAGGAAGAAACAAGAGAAGAAATAGAAGATAGATATATCTTATATTATATAATTATTAGATCTTAAATTATATTATTAGATCTTTTCTTAAGATCTAATAATATCATATATTAATTTATATTATATTATATAATAATATATTAATAATTTAAAAGTAGAAGCAGCACTCCTAATTTTTTATGTCTTTTCGTGTGACGGGCACACACACACACACACACACGCAGTGAGGGATACCCGACCTTATCTCACCTACACTGCATTATTTACCCCTCGCTCGCTCACTGTGGGGTTCAAATCCTGCCGACTCAGCACACGCTGAACCCGCCACTGGCTCAAATGATGTTGACGAAGTTTTAGAAACTCGATCAGCTTTGTTCACACCGTCTGTTTCAGTTGTTACACACCCACTCGCTCTGTAACTGACTCTCTATCTTTCTCTCTCTCTTTCTTTCTCTTACTCACTTGGTCTTTTTTACTCTCATGTTCATCTCACGATTACTCCACCTATCTCTGGCTTGTTTATCTATAATCAATCACATCGCTCTTTCTTCTCTCACTTCATCCCTATCCCAGCCTTCCTCTACCATTCAATCTCATCCTTGATCACTCTCTTTCTCTTTCCCACTGTAATTAACACAGCAGTTGTGATTTATTCATGGCTGTGCTGAATGAATTATTCATCTGTGGTATTTCAGCACACAGGAGGAAGAACGTGGGGGATTGTGGGAGTCTTCCTCGTCCACTCTCGCCAACATCATCCCCTCTGTCACTTTCAATGACAAAAGGAAAAGTGAGAGACACTCGTCAATCTCTCCCTAAATAGGGGAGATCAAGAGGATGAGAGAAATGGAGAGAGAATAAAACAAGATGTGAAAAAGAGGAAGTTTAAAAGAAGGTAAAAATTGAGAGAAAAAATTGAGTTAAAGTTGCGTTAAAGATATTGAGAGACAGAGAGGGAGTAATGTACAGTATAGGAAGAGAGAAATGCAAGAGAGGCAAACCTTAAAGTGCAAGTTTGAGAAGTACAATTGAAAGAAAGAAAGAAGAAGAAAGAAGAGCAAAGATTTAGGAAATAAAACAAGTACCTAAGTAAACATGTGACCCATACAGAATCTGTGCAAACGCAGCAATCACGCGATGTTGCGTGTAATTGGACTGCAACTCTTATCTCACGAAAATCTAAATGTTACGCAACAAATGCAAATGAAGATCTCAAATGCAAATAGCGAAATTTGAATCTCAATTCCAGGCATGAGACAAAGCTGCATCTGTTAGCGAGGCCTCATCGCTATTCCGTGTCTTTCCCACAGTCCTCTGTGGTGAAGAGGTGCGAGTCTGAAAAGATCCGCCGCTACGCTTAATGCACAGTTCTTAATCGTCAACCCAGGCTTTAGCATTAGCTGCTGGCTTTCCCAGTAGCTCAGTCACTAGCTGCTGATTGAAACGCCAGGTCATGTGTTCAATTCCCAGGGTAAGCAGGACGTTGATGATATATGCAAAAATTGTAATGACATGTAAGCCGCTATGGATGAAATGACTATGAAGTACAGTAAAGTAAAGTAGCTGCTGAGGAGCTAAAGGGATGAGGAGAAGGAAGCCGTGACATGCAGTTAAAGTCGTTTGGAGTTTGATAAACATCTAGAAGCATATTTTCTTCAGCATCAAATATCTATATCATTTACTTTTTTTCAATCAATCAATACAGAATCCAAACTCTTCACTATAGACAGTATAGACCAGGGGTCGCCAACCTTAAACACTCAAAGAGCCATTTTGACCAGGTATCCGCAATAAAGAGACCACTGGGAGACCACTAAATACGCTATATTTAAACTTTTTAAAATAGCGTGTTGCTCATAAAATCCATAAAGTATTCATATTTCAGAAAATGATAGATATATGGAGGACATGCGACTGGCTGAGGTCAGAGTGAAAGATGCTCAGGAGTCAGGATAGAATGAGGTGGAAAAGGATGATTTGCTGTGGCGACCCCTGATATGGGAAAAGCTGAAAGGGAAGAGAGATTCATGTTGCGGAAAATTCAATTTTATTTATTGCATGAACACATTTTGAAATCTTACAAAAAATGAAATTGCAGAATTAAAATTAATTTTTAGGAATTAAAAAGCTGGATCATTGTTTTTTTGGAAGACCCAGCCACGACCCTTTAATGCTCTAACTGAGGGAAGGCTGCTGTTCATCAAAATCTCACCCTGTCAGTGAGATTTTGTCACCCTGTACCCTGTGCAGTAAATCACCCCCNCATACCTAGCCATCCGTCTATCCCTCTCTACTCATTCATTTTTCTATCCTTTAATTTATCTGTCTGCCAATGCAGTGTGTGTGTGTGTGTGTGTGTGTGTGTGTGTGTGTGTGTGTGTATGTGTGTGTGTGTGTGTGTGTGTGTGTGTGTGTGTGTGTGTGTGTGTGTGTAAGTGACCGGCTCATGCTTCCCAGTGAGACTCCGGCTGCCAGCAGCAGATTGTGAGTGTGGTGCAGATCTGCCAGAAGGAGAGGAGAACTGTGCCAAACATGCTGCAGGTACGTCCTTTTAGGGCAGCCTTACCGACAGAACAAGGATCTGCTACAACAAAGACTTTGGGTTGTAATTCCGAAGAAGAAAAATGGAGTCACTTCAAAATAAAAATGTGTGCGTAAGAGATTTTTATTTCAGGTCTAATAGGATTAATCAAAAATGAAATCCATCTTCATGATGACTTTGTAATGTTAGAATGCCAGAAGAGACTGGCACCAGTGAGATGGGTTCTACCTAGTGTTATTTCCTTTCACCCTTTTTCACAATTCAGTCATCCATAGTCACTTTCTCTTATGTAATGTAATTTCTACTTTAACTAATCATATTTGTGTTTGTTTCTCGATTTTCAAACTCTGACATTGGCAAACACTCATTTGTCTCATGTATTTACTTATTTTATTACAGTTTTTCTCAGTCGCTTTAGTACAATTCTCAGATCAGAATTGAAGTTTGCAAATCTGTGTGTGCGTTTCTCAAAACAATTTGTACAAACAGCAAAACATCATGGATTTCTTGCAAAAGCCTGTAAC
>SOMO01000202.1:134553-158022 GCA_028128575.1 Paedocypris carbunculus | reverse complement strand
GATAGATAGATAGATAGATAGATAGATAGATAGATAGATAGATAGATAGATAGATAGATAGATAGATAGATATATTTCAATAACAAAGGCAATAAAGTAAAATACAGGATCAGTGAATGACTGAAATATATCAGTCCTTTGTTCAATGCTTTTAACAAGGAAATTATTGTCTGCTGCAGAAAATCCACTGATTAAGCACAAAGCTCCCTGGTCTTTGGATCCCCAAAGACTTTTGTAGCCCCAAAGACCACAAATAAAATCAGCCCAGTTTTAATCTCTATAACACAAACTATTCTGCACAAAACATTCATTTTGTGTTCAAACCCTATTATTTCTCACCAACGTTTCATTCACTGGAAGGACATTAATTGCAAGGATGAGCTTCAACATTTGGTCTCAGACAATGAAAAAGAAAAGGCACGTCACCTTACACCGACTCTGGGCTTTCAAGAAGGACCATCCAAAAACTTTTAGATTTAACAACAACAAGCCACGAAAGTTCCTCACGCTCACAAACTGGGTCACACGGTGAAGTAAAGCGAAGTGAACATCCCACTAAAAGCCACTTAGCCGGACAGTTTTAATAACAGCACAAAGCTATGGAGATTGTGCAGACATTGGCTTTTCTAAACCCGATTCACCCTCTGGCACCCAACAAAATTATTTTTAAAGGACTTTACTGGAATAGGGTCTTACAAACTCATTTAAAACTTGTGTGAAAGAAAGAATATTATAGCAAGTGAAAGTCACAGTATACAAGTTCTGCAGAACTTGGTTTTGCAATTGGGTTAAGTCAGATACTGCATTGTTCCTTTCTCAAGCTTCTGAAGCACTGATAGTTTGTATTGTTTGTGAAGTGCTTTTAGGAATCTTGCAAAACCAAGAAGAATGAGAAGCAGTTCCAATACTTCATTCTTGGTCAAAAGTAATATGCTCTCGTCAGAGTGTTGCAGTTCAGAATATTAAAAAGACACCTTTTATTTACTGTTCTTTTATAATCTAATATTTTAACATTTACTTTATTTAAACATGGTTATGTGTATTTTATTGTGCTGTGGATATGGATATAAAGAAGGGCATATAATTCTAAATATTTATAACTGCATGTCTTGGTGATTGCATAGATTTCAATAGAATAATGGATCATAACTAAACATGTGACTTTATTCGAATATGTGGACAGACAGGCAGACAGACAGATTATAAACACACAAATGCAATTCATGTTTGCTTTATGTTTAAGGATTTTGAGTATGTTAATCTGGTGTTCATTAGAAATTAGGTACTCACATAGAAATGATATATTTTTGAACATGTAATTTTATTAGAATACTTCCAGCCCCTCTTTAGCAGATGAATAGATATAACAGATTTGTAGTTGTAGAGAGTAGATGTAAACTGCTTGGAAATCATAGGTGCAAATGCATAAATGTGCGGTAACTGCTAAAACTGCATTCGATTGAAATACAAATACTAAAGAAGTACCATACTCAAGCAAACTGTCAAGCTGTGCGATCCAATTATGAAACAATGGAGAGATTATTTAAGCAAAACTTAATCCACATTACATTGGTTTTTTTTACGATACATGCTCAGATTACTCATTTTGGGTGGTGAGCACCATTCTCTAAAGTCTTGCTGCTGAAAAGAAAATTTCGCTACAAAATTGCGAGTTTTTAATCAAGATCTTATTCACGTCACAATATTTACTTCTTTTCAAACAATATACGAAACTTTTGCCCCTTGAGAAACGGTTTCACAACATTGTGACGTTTAGAGCGTTTCATTTCCAAACACATTTCCTGTGTCTTTTCAAACCGCGATGAAGTTCGGAGTTTAGTTTAAAGCGTTTGCTTTGTTAATACGTAAACCCAATGAAAATAACCCCCCCCCGTGTCACCCCATTTCAGTCCAGCGGCCAAGACGCTTAAGTATAGATTATTGCTGTCATTCTTGTGTTTATTGTCACAATTATAAAATCTTCATCGTGGTTTAACATCATCTGTTTTTGCCAAAAAAGAACAAAAACAAAATTGTGCAATGGTGCCACAGTGAATTACGTGGGAATTTGTCACCTCTTAGTGGTATAATATGGTATTACCTATACTGTACATGTTATATCAAATAATGAGATGCTACTTCATTAATCCCACGTGGAAATGTCTGAAACACACACACACACACACACACACAATGTACAGAGTTGTTGAGGGCAAAAAAGTAAAAACTAACGAATCAAAAGCTAATGATTTAAGCAAAAGTGTAAGCACACTATCTTTTTATTTATTGGAACGAATTTAAGCATTACAATTAAGCAAAAATACTAGAATGATAACATAGTTCGGATATGAGGCTTAATTATTAAAGCGTTTCTATTACCTTCTCTATTTATTCACAGTCACGTGGAGTACAAAAACAATGTGGGTGTGTCAACGTTTCGTGACGTCAGGCGCAGAGCGGAAGCAACATCCGCGTTGCAATGCAAACGGGACAGACTGAGCAGCGGATCGCAATGGGCGCTGATGCGGGCTGGGTTGGTCGGTGCCTGCTTCTGGCCGCCGTTAGCGGTGTGTGCCGGTCACTGCAGGGCGGGATGCTGTTTCCTATCGACTCTCCCTCCAGAGAAGTTAAAGACTTGAGCGGCCTGTGGCGCTTCAGAGCGGACCTCTCCCCGAACCGGAACCGCGGATTTGAACAGCAGTGGTTCAAGAGTCCGCTGACCGAGGTGAAGTCACACGCGGGTTATAAACCACTTTCCAAAAGTTTAGCTGCATATAGAACCCTCATGGTGATTTTTAAAATTTGATTTGCTTCTTCTAAACAGCCAATCACTTCTGATCTTAAAATGAATGGATTCTAGTGAAAACATCTGCTCGAGAAGTGTTTATCTATCTCAGAATGGCCTTTTCTTGCAGTCTTTGCTCATGTTACGCAATCGTGATATGTTGTGTGGGGAAACACCATTACAGGGTTCTTACGATTGCTTGAAGTCCATGAAAATGCTTGAATTTCAGTTATGTGTTTTCAAGACCTTGAAAATGCTTGAATTTTAAATGAAGTGCTTGAAATTTCATTTATACAGTGGAATCCGCATAAGTGCACGTCCTCGGGACTGGATTCGAACTTGGGCGGTTCACCCGCTCTGCGTCTGGTTTCTCGCTTTTGATTCACAGACTCCGAGAGATAGACAGAAAGAAATACAGATGAATAGTCTTTGAATTAAAAGGCTGTGCTCACTATGATCCAGGTCTGATTAAACGTGCAGAGAGTGGGAAGCATTAACACCTTTATTGTTGCAGTGCTGCCGGCCAAGCAGAACCTGTGGGAAAGCGTTACAACATTTACAAACTATAACACACTTTGCTAAAAATGGATAAGAATGTCTAGTTTCTTTAAATGGTTAGAATACAAAGTTTGCCTATAACTTTAGTAAGGTCTATTAAAATGTAATGCCCATTTTTTTCCACCACTACCACAAAACTTTGTCCCAAAATGGTCATGTTTCATTTTGATTGTGTTTAGGCATAGTTTTAAATATACATTTTTACCACAACTGTACGGTGCTGGAAAAACTTGAACATGGACCTTGAAAGTGTTTGAAAAGTGCTTTTTATTTTATCGTTCGTAAAGTGTAGGGAGGTTGGATTACTACACTAGAAGAGTTGTGTTCACACATGGGTTCATATAAGTGTTTGTGTCTCTCAGACTGGTCCGGTGATCGACATGCCTGTGCCGTCCAGCTACAATGACATCACACAAGATGGCAAACTCCGGGACTTCATCGGCTGGGTGTGGTACGAGAAGGAGCTGTGGGTGCCGGCCCGCTGGGCTCAAGACCGGGACACGCGAGTGGTGCTCCGGGTCGGAAGTGCGCACTACTTTTCTTTGCTTGTGAGTGCAGGAGAGTTTTCATGTCGGTAGTGGTTGAAACTGGTTGAAATGGTGTGGAACTATTCGTATGTGTAGTGGGTGAATGGAAAGAACGTTAGCCAACATGCTGGTGGTCATCTTCCGTTCGAGGCGGACATCAGTGATGTGCTCCGGGCGAGTGCGGGACGTCCCTGTCGAATCACGCTGGCCGTGAACAACACGCTCACTCTGGAGACGCTTCCCCCCGGAACCATCCAGTTCATGACAGACCGCAGCAGGTGAACCATTGTATACACACACACACACACACAAAAGAGCACATACTATTATATAGCAACAGGAAATGTTTTCATGCTGAATATTTAACATTTAACAACAAAACAAAATTCAATATTGTATGTATTTGAAACATCATTATGTTATGCATTATATAATAATAAACGTGTATATATATTAGGGATGCACCGAATATTCGGCCACCGAAAATTTTCAGCCAAAAATGGCCAAAAAGTGCATTTTCGGTTTTCGGCCGAAACACTTTTATCACCTAAACAACACGGCCGAAAGTTGATGACGTAAGCAGAGACCGTGAGAGCTGCGCACAAGCATTGGCGGCATATTGCGCAGCTGATCACGAGCTCCTCGCGACATTCACTTCACACCAGTGGCTCTTAATAGAGAACATTCTCTCGCTTCTTACTCCGTTTGAGCAGCAAACTAAAGAGATCAGCTCATCTGATGCGTCTCTAGCGGACGTTATTATTTTTATCGCAGCTCTACAGCGCCCAAAGTGGTAGATACGGACCACGGTTAAAACTATGAAAAGTCAGCGCTTAGAGTGTCAGCGCACGAATCCTCCGCACTTCATCGCGACTGTACTTGATCCGCGTTATAAAGAGCATTATTTGGAGGAATGAAACCAGTAGAACACGTAAACAAATAGAACATGGCGATAGACGCACAGAACCGGTGCAGGCAGAGCAGAGCAGAAGGAGCAGAGCAGATCAGAGCGCGTCTCTCTGTCTCCACCAGTTTGCAACCTTGTTGTCTGATATGTTCAGTGAAATCCTGCAAATTGCCTCTAATAATACTAATACGTAAAACGTATTTTGTTTTAGGCTACTTTATATGTGACAGATTGTATATTTCTTCAGATGTATATATTTTTATCCACTGGCCTTATTTAAATACAGCCTCAACTCTTTCTCAAATGTCAGTCAGATGACAAGCTCAACAGAAACCTATTTATACTATTATTAAGACCTGGAGAGAAAATGTTGTATCCTTTGTACTTGTTCTGAATGCACTTTAAACGTAAAGGCAATTTTTAATGGAGGAACATTTAATTCTACAACATTTCAGCAGGCCAGTAGGTCAAGTTAAACATTTTTGTTTGAATTATATTTTATACTCTTGAGTGTTGCAATATGCTTAATAAATATTTGTATATTTGTAAAACATTTTGTTTCTTTTATTCTTTGAAACTTCNACAAACATCAATGTATCATGTAAACGGTATAAAATAACTAGAGTTATAGTTTTTAAGTAATAATTTACTGTACGCTTATTGTAAATACTTGCGATGGATGGATGGACGGATGGATAGATACAATTACACCAAACGTCGAAATGTTAGTCTTGATGTTAATAATGTATCAAACTAGTTCTTGTAAACGGTCACCTAGAACTGAGAGATGCGATGTTGTGTGTGTGCAGATACCCCGCTGGCTACTTCATACAGAACACTAACTTTGATTTCTTCAACTACGCTGGAATCCACCGCTCCATTGTGCTCTACACCACTCCTGTTATGCACATCAATGACATCACTGTGAAGACAGCGTTCAGCGATAACATTGGTGTGTGAGCGAGGAACCTTGGTGAGTTTGTGATGGCTCTTGGGTTTGATTGGAGTTGTGTGATTACGGCATTAAGGGCTACTGAGCTTCGATGTTTCCGTGCTGGGCAGCCGTAATCCCGCGGTGAAAGTGACGCTCTCCGCGGCGGACGGGAGGTGTGTGGCCACCAGCAGCGGTGTCAGCGGAGTCCTTAAAATACCCAATGTAAATCTGTGGTGGCCGTATCTGATGCACGAAAACCCAGGATACCTGTACAGCATGGAGGTGAGAGACACGTACACTATCTATTGACTGTCTTTCACCTGGTTTGACTGTATGGTGCATGTCACACAGTTTTTGTTTTTAAATTGACACATTCTCTGAACGTGACCATGAACATGTAATTTCTTCAAAGCACTGATTGATCTTAAACCCAGATTTGAGTTACAAAATGAAATGCAAATAAAGGGTTAACCAAAAGGGAAGTTTTGAGCGTTGCTGTTTTTTTATCTAGTTTTTTGCACATTCGTGCCATAGCTGCTTATCATGTTCTAGTGAATCATGGTGTGTTTGTGCAGGTTCAGGCTTCAGCTGAAGACGGACAGACAGACATTTACACTCTTCCTGTAGGAATCCGCACCATAAATGTCACCAGCAGCCAGTTCCTCATCAACAACAAGCCCTTCTACTTCCACGGGGTCAACAAGCACGAGGACGCAGACGTGAGTGTCACGCTTTTAGAATTGGCCACTTTCAGCTTGAAAATGGTGAAAACGATGAAAGCAATACAGAGAAGCTGTATGTGTTCTGTTTAACATTAACTTTTATTTCTAGTGTCACTCTTCTACTGTCTCTTTCTCTTCTTTTTGTTTTATCCTCTTTGTCTTCTATTTTTACAATTTGTTTCTCCTACCTTTCTTTGCCATAGTGTCAATCATAGCCATATTTTTAACACCAACTACTAATCAATAAAAAGCATCAATCCTCTTACATACGTGCGCTTTGAGACAGGTAAAAAGCGCCTTACAAATGCTCATAAATACACACACACACACAGACACACACACACACTCAGATGGTTAAAGCCTTCACTGATGTGTGCCCAAGGTCCGGGGGAAAGGCTTTGACTGGCCGCTCACACTGAAGGACTTTTACCTGATGAAGTGGATGGGTGCCAACTCTTTCCGCACCAGTCACTACCCGTACGCCGAAGAGGTGCTGCAGACGGCCGACCGCCACGGCATTGTGGTGATCAACGAATGTCCTGGAGTCGGCATCAAAGACATGTAAGACCGCATCTACTAGCAAATGTTTTAGCATTATAAAATAATTTCTGATTATTTGAAAAATTAATCAAAATATAATTTAGATTGCGAATTATATAAACTATATATACTGTACAGTCGACTCTGCTTAATTGCCCCCCCCCTTGCGCCACTATTAGCCGAAATAAAATGAGAAGTACACTACATGCATATTATACATTATAGAGAGCTTTATTGTCATTATTTAGAACTATTAAATTGTGTTTGGCAACTCATGCAGCAAAACAAGATATTTAACAACCGTGTGCAATGAACAATAACAAAATCAACATCACAATATTGTACAGTTAAGAAGCATCAAAGTGTGTGTTCCTTCAGACGCAGTTTTGGTGACGTGTCACTGGCTCATCACCTGATTGTGATGGAGGAGCTGGTCAGACGCGACAAGAATCATGCCTCTGTGGTCATGTGGTCTGTGGCCAATGAACCTGCGGCGGAAATGCAGCCCGCAGGAGAATATTTCAAGTGAGACTCACTTCAATCCCACAACTCACTTCTCATACTTGTCCCTTCCCATGTTGCAGTTCTGCTCAAACCCCTATGAACCCAGTTTTATTTATTTGTGTGACAATGCAGCTGATTCATGGTTTTAATCCAAGATCAAAGATGTCAATACTCGTAGTTGTAGTTTGTTTCAAACCTATTCATCATTTTCTAAACCGCTTTTTCCGTTTCTGCATCTCCACCAATCACATTCTCAAAGTAATAGGGACTCTACTGAACACGCATTTTTGGACTGTAAGATGAAACTGGAGCACCAGTAGAAACCCATGCAAACTCCGAAAAAACACAGAAAGACAGACCTCGAACTTGAGACTCTAATGGCTCCTTTTAATTTAACTAGGCTTCTAAACCGCAACACTGTTTAATAAATGTTAGACATTGGATTAAATATAACATTGTTCCACAATATAAATAAACCCTAGTGTTTTACAGCAAAACTATTATGTGGGGTTTTTTTGCGTGCAGACATGTAAAAACTAGGGAAACATCCAGACATGATCAATATAGCTTAAGCCATTTCATACGTCTTTGCCGTAGGAAGCTTGTGTCTCACACCAAACTTTTGGACTCCACGCGACCAGTGACGTTCATCACCGACAGCAACTTCGACCGAGATAAAGGAGTGAGTTTGTTCTTCTGTTTCCTTCTGCCGGCTGAACTGTGAATTGATCTGTCATACTGTTGAAATGCTGCGATAATTACATATTATGAATGAAGCCTTTTGGCATTATTTTCCCTGCTCATAATCTGAGCTTGATCCCTGGTTGGTTGATCAAGTATGAATGACTTGTAATTGTTTCCTCCCACACCGCCAGAGATTTTAAACTTGAATAAAATCTTAACTAATATAATAAACATTAAATTATATGCTGTTAATGCAGTAACCTATGCCAGTAATGATGTTATTGAATTCAAAGTTGAATTCACAAAAGTGAAAATATAAAAAATGGTGGAGATTCTGATTCTTTGGAACCCTTGACAAGCATTTGCAACTTGCATAATTGATGACTTCTGAATGATTATGTCTTTAAAGTTTCTCCGGCTATAAATCTGTGGTGATCTTGTGCTGGTCTGTTCCTCAGGCTCCGTACGTGGACGTTATTTGCGTCAACAGCTACTTCTCGTGGTATCACGACCCCGGTCACACAGAAGTCATCAGTATCCAGCTGAGCACAGAGTTTGACCAGTGGTACGGAAAGTACCAGAAGCCCATAATCCAGAGTGAATACGGAGCCGATGCTGTGCCCGGCCTGCACAACGTAAGCCACTTCACTCACCACATCCAAACTTAAGAAGGAAAAAAGCACGAAATAATATAACAAATAATGAGCATGCCCACTGCTCCGGGTTGTTTTGATCTGGCTCCTAGTGGCCGTATTGACAAACTCACCTGCCTGTTGTTCAGGATCCACCCATGATGTTCACGGAGGAGTATCAGAAGACTGTCCTGCAGAACTACCATGCCGTGTTTGACCAGAAGAGGAAGCAGTTTGTGGTTGGAGAGCTGATCTGGAACTTTGCTGACTTCATGACAGCTCAGAGTGAGAGTTATATTGTAAAGATTCGCAGGTAGACCTGCGTCTAGTCTCAGACATACCTTTGCAATTGTACCTTGGAAATCAGGCCACAATCTGGTTTGGAGTGAGATAAAGGATATTTATTTATTAATTGCTTTCAAAGAAAAACAAATGGACATTATTTTGCTTTTTCTCATTCCTCTCATCCCTTTTTCAGTTCTGTCCTTTTTCTAAACTTGCCTTGGTTCTTTTCTTTTTTTAATTCTGTTTCTCTGTCTGTCTATCTATCTATATATCTCAATGCTTTTCTCCCTCTTACCTTCATTTACTCATCTGACTCCAAAAGAGGAAAGAGTAGTGCAGACTATCTTCTCCATAATTCCATTTAGATTTTTTCCTTTGGGATCCTCCTTTTGTTTATCTTTTTCTTCATAGTTTTTTTTCACTGTGTCCTCTTTTCTTTCCCTCCTTTTTACATATTTGTTCACCCCCTTTTTCTGTTTTTGTCTGTCTGTTTCTTTTTACTATGATTTCTCTCTCGTCTCACCCTTATTTTCTGCCTCTTCTCTTTTCCTTTCTCTTTATCATCTAAAGAGAAAAAATCTAATTGTCAATCTCTTTTCTCTCACTTTTTTTCCAGCCATCACTCGAGTTGTGGGGAATAAGAAGGGCATCTTCACTCGGCAACGACAGCCCAAAGCTGGGGCGTTTCTGCTTAGGGACCGATACTGGAGAATGGCGAACGAGAGCGGCGTTCTGCCCACGTGGGCCAGGTACCCGTGCCAGTGAGCCGAGCCGCCTGGTTCTCTTCCTACAAAAAGGATCAATCATCAATTACTGTGCTGTAAACCAGAGATGTTTCTCCTCATCCAGAACATTTCCATGGGGCCAAAAGAAAGACCAAACATTGTTTTTAAATTTCATACAATGAATCAAAAAGGATTAGACTGTGAATCACAGGATTGATCTTCATTTGACTAAGTTTAATGGCAAATTTGTGTCCATCCATTTGCACTGCTTATTCTGTTTCTGGGTCACTGGAAGTTGGCATCTGGGCCTGAGGCGGGACACACTCGGCCAACCATTCACAGAGCAGAACACACTGTCCTATGATCAATTGTCCTGCTCAATTCACCTGAAGTGCATGTTTTTGGATTGTTGGAGAAAACCGGAGCCCCGGAGGAAACCCACACAAGCACAGCTAGGACAGGGAAAGCCACCGGTCCATCATTTCAAGAATTTGTCAAGGCAGGTGTCAATAAAATATTTTTTTGTAATTTTATCTAATTGTCACCTGGTCATACTGAAGCAGTCTTGTTTGCATTATACTGATGGCTACCATAATTTGAATAAGCATTGAAAACGTGGTTTTGTTGCCACCTAGGGGCAACATGTGACATGACCATCATAATACCAAGAGAACACACCCTTCGTCGAAATTTGGTTTAAATTTAAAATTTCACAACCTTTGTTTAAATGGTCATAAATCACTCGGGAAGGTCGCATCTGTGGGAATGTTTTAATGTCAGATCAAATCCACACAACATCAACAGGTGTATTTAACGTTCACCGTAGCGTCTCATCCGGCTGATTCCCCAACACATGGGTGATAAGATTCCTCCAGTCTCGTTCTTCCTGCTCAACACAGTCTATGTATGAAAAATACAGCCTTATAAACAAATCTACACTTGGCAAATTCGGAAGTGAAATAATGAAGGTACCGCAGAAAGAAAACCAGAAACTGACAACGACGTGGAATTTCACTTGTACGATTACATACTTTTCTATGTTACTGCAGCTACTAGAACTTGATGACGGTCTGTACAACTAAAGGATCTTCCAGTGATGCGTAATAAAAAAAAAAAAAACTTTATCATAAAAACACTTACAAATCCCATGACAGATGTGCTTTCCGAGGGAAATAATGGAGAAACCTACAGTAGACCCCCCTTGATCGCCATAGTTACATCCCTAAGCGTGGGACAACAAAAACAAAAAATGGCCATCTAATTCAATAGTGAAATATGGAATTCTCACTACTTGCAGAATAGACTAAAGTCATGAAATCAATCTGCGGTAAAACAGGATGTACTGTAAATGTGTTTTAACCGTGGAAAAAACATCTGTACGTGTAGATAAACAGACTCTGATTGGGTGTTAAACCAACACACACAAGGCACTTTTATAGAAACTGAAAAGGCAGCATCTATTTTTGCACACATCATGTTTAAAGCCCCAGATGATTTAAAAAAAAAAAACGTTCAGAAGACGTTCGGACTCAAGCACTGAGTCTGGAATAACTCTTGTTGGTCTTTACAACTTCATTGGGACGCTGACACTAGCTGATCCGATTAGATGTAAACACAGTTTCTACTTAAATACTGAAATCGTCTGAAACGAGATGTTCAGACGACAAGACAAGCGCAATTTGATTTAGACGTTAAACAATCTAATAATGTACTAATGAAACCAGATTTAGGATTCGTCACACACACACACAAACTTCATTTGCACTGCCAGGACGTTTGTCAGTTTATAGAGCTGCTGTGATTATGAACTTCATGACATCAACAGTGTTTTGCTTCAGACCACAAACACAAAAATAAGTGCAGTTAAAAAGAAAAGTTCAAAGGTCACATCACCAGACCAGAGATCTGAGATAAACTGACAACAGCAGAACAAACACTCATCATCTCCTCATTGATGGATCCTTTACCTCAATCCATCCATCCCTCCATCAAGTAATCCTTCCCTCCAATTTTCACTCAACCAACCAATCCATTTCTGCCGCCATCAGCCAATGGCGTCTATCTGTCCGCACAATCTATCTTTATCAACCAATACTTCCCTTGCTTATGCATCAGATCAAACATCTGTGGTTTCAATAAACATGCTCCTGACTCCTCACACGTAACAGGTTCATTCAAACCGGGTCTTGAAGGACCAGCTAGATCTTCACTAAACGACCATCAAACACCATCTTTCGTGTGTAATACTTGGTTGGAAGGTCAGAAAATGTTAATGAATGGGTTTGGATCGGTTGGTCTAGTCAGAAAAGAAAGTGTTGGAGAGCAGAAGAGCTTCTAATGGAATAAATGCGGGCAGGACATACCTGGGGCAATACTGAGAGGTAGAAACTCTGGGTATTGAAGGTCAGGGTGAGCAGTGCTGGAGATATAACAACAGCAGGACAACCAAAGATGTGTTTTTCTCTTCTTTAAAAAAATAAAAAAAACAAGTAAAAACAAAGTTCAACAAAAGGTGTGAGACCACTACCCAATCCATCTTGACTGGAGATAGCACTACTACTCTTTACAAGAAACATTACTTTTGGTACTTAAGCGGCAAATGAATAACAAAAACTGTCATTACACATCGGAATTTTACGTTTACCGTAAAAAACACTGACCGTCTAGAGCAGAGCTGGCCAAACTATGGGCTGCAGCCAGTTGTGTCACATAATTATGATTGCACTTGTTTGACCTTGTCCCGCAATACCAAATCAATCCACCAGCAGAACTGCTCCGTTCTGAGAATGACCTCAACAAAACAAACATCGGACTGTTCCCACTAAACGTGAACGCAAATAATAAAACTGTGCAAAAATCATGTAAAAAGAAAAAAAAAAAACCTTTTTAAAATCCTAAAAAGCTGTATTTTTTTCTTGTACGCATCCTCTGGCTTAGCGTCAGTAAGGGATTACGGTCAAATGCCATGTAGCCAAAACATTTGCCAACGTAGAAAGAACCACAACCAACAGTATATTTCAGCCTGGCTTCACTGGGATGGGCAAATATTCCGTATATTGGGAATACTCTTCCAACGTTTTTCTTAAGTTTCTTGGAAGAGTTTGAAATATCGCCACAACTATTTACACATCTTCAAAACCATACAAAAAAAACTTGATCTATACAATAATCACATTCTTGCGTGTTTCTCGAGTGGTCTGAAACGTAAAAAAAAAATATGTAAACATAAAAAAATGACACTTTATTCGCTTTCACAGATTGTGAGGCTTTCTGCGATGGATTCAATCCAGCGATTAAACTCGCGGTCCGTCGCATTTGCCCTTTATAAACCCAGATTTTCATTCAGTCTGGATTCAACCAATCGCACTACGGCCAGGAAAAAAAAAAAAAAAAAAAAAAACGAATCCAAGACGACACACAATTTTAAAAGTCGAAACAAACAATAAGTCGAAACGCGAAACAATAAACAGACAAAAGATTTAGTGTTTCCGATCCAATCCTGTTTTCACTTGTAATAAACCTGCGACCTGGGGTTTCTAAAATGTGGTTTTCTCGTTTAATTTCAGCTTTGTTGCTTGTACACGGACAGAATAGACATGTGTTTGGAAGTAAGGTCTCCCCCTGGTGGCCAGTCACAGATCTCAGAAGTCGCGTCAGTCGCCGGTTGTGGCATGATCCGTTTTCCTCCTGGATTGTTGGGTTTGGTGTGTGTCTAGTCCCGTTTGGCCTGGAGCTGCTGCTTCCAGGCCTCATTCAAGTACACCAGTCGCTTGTAGTTCAGCACAAGCAGGATGAAGTTCAGTGCATACGTGGTGATGCAGATAACGCAGAAGTCCTTTAGGACAAAGTAGAGAATGTAGCCCAGGTAGATGGATCCCATGACGGAGGCGATGGAGGTGGTCATGAGAATCAGAGCAGCCATCGCGCTGGCCGTCAAACCTGTGCACACACACACACACACACACAGTTAATGACAGACTAGGGCTGTGCAATTAATCTCAAACACAAAAGCAAACCGAACACGCAATAATTTAATAGGTAGCTTGATTTTACTTGTCTTAACATCTGACTGGCTGTTGAGATTCTGGCCAGATGTTTTGTCTTCAGCTTTATTATACAATGTAATAATGCAACTACTGTATGTTGGTTATATAACTCTCTTTATATGTTAAGGCAGTTAGTTGCTAATGCAATTGTTACGTGCAACACTATTGCACATTGTGTGTGGGACTGGGAAAGCTGTTTTTGCCAAGGTCTGCAGCTGATTGGGGGAACCGCGCTGTCAATCACCTCACCATCAACATTTCACTATATATGTGTGTGTTCATTTAGATCGCAGTGGTGGGCGAGTTAGGATGTGGTGTACGCTCTGGTGTGCTTGTGCTTCGTGTTTGATTTGGCTTCGTGTTTGTTTGTTTGTTTGTTTGTGTGCCGGTTGTCGTGTTTTGTGCTTGTATCGTGCTGCTTGCTTCTATGTTTGTTTTCGTCTTCGCGGTTGCACCATACAGTAGGTTGTTTTCTTTGTTATACACACTCGGTTAAGGTGAGCTTCTGTATGTTTTGTTAGTGTAGTTTAGTTAGGGCGCCGCATGCACTGAAGATCACGTGTTTTCTTTAGGTTTATTTAGTTTTTATTTAGTTGTTTGGTTATAGTTAGTTAGGAAAACTGTTTTGTTTTATTTGATGCCACCTTATTAGTATTTTTATTCCCCTTGTTTTATCACTGTCATTTGGTTTCACCATTGTCACTTGAATGTCAATAAATTCACTTTGTTCACAAATCTTGCTCTGTGTGTTCTACCTACTCACTTCCAGCACTCTTAAGTGTTACGAGATATCCCCTCACTCTCACACCATCACAAGACTGTAACACAATAAACATCCATTTAGCCCTGTGTGTGTCAAATTAATCATTTGACAGCCCTAATTTAAACCTATGCCTAAATAATAATAAAAAAATTAGGCAAAGTCTAAATGTTAAATCATGTTATATTAGTCTTTTGACATAACTGTTTTAATGCATGTTTAAATACAGATAAATACCATATGTTAAATACTAAAATCGGAAAAATTACACCCCATCCCCCCACCCTCGGGGCCTTCGAACGGTCCGTGATGACAAAAAGGTTGGTGACCACAAATTAATGCATTAATTTTTATGTGCATTGATATTGATAGCGGAGAAAATAGTTTGTGTCGCCACTTCACGTGACCACATCTGTCACTGCTGAATCTGAACAGATCTAAAGTTGATTAGAGTTTTGTATGAACATGGCGCCGAATTCTTGCACGACCAAAATGTTATTACTTGTGGAACAAATCAGTGTTCAAATCAATGCCTCCGTTCGGGTCCGGCATTTATCTGGATTCCACTGTGTAATTAAATAAGCATTTTCAAGCACTTGATTTAAAAAAAAAAAAAAAAAAAAAAAAAAAAAAACATTATTGAAATTCAAGCATTTCAAGGATTTTAATCACCCTAGGAACCCTGTTTAATTTCAGGAATGACTGTTCTCTGAAATTCCACGTGGCCTCAGAAACAGAATAAAAAGCTGTGAACCCATAAAAATTCGAACATTCAAGACAAGCTGCTAATCATGTGACCGCTGAGGGAAAAGATGTAATGAAGTAGAGATGCTAAACACAATCACACTGCAAGATTATAAGAGCTGAATGACGTGCAAAAAAATATGAACACATACATACACGCGTTAATCTTTAAAAGAAAATCCTTAACATTACAATATTTTTAGCAAAATGAGCAGAAAAGAGCATTTTACAAGATCAGTTTCCATTGATATGTTGCACAAATGTAATGAGCAATAAAAAAATGCCATGTTAGATAAACAGGGAAACACAGAAAAAGAGAGAGGGAAAGATAAAAACAGCACGATATTGTAAAAGTGTTTCTGCACATTTCCAGGCTTCAGATCGAATACAATTACATGTTACATTAAACAACCAAAAATGTCGTTTAACGTGAAGCGAATGGTTTGTTCTCACCTAGTAACAGCTGAAAGACATAAAAGAAAAGCCCATAGACAGAGTTTGGCTGGTTTACTGTACTGTCGTGCCCAAAGATGGTTCCCAGCAGCCCGAATCCCCGACCCCATCTACAGAGAAAGAGCAGAACACATGTTATAAAAGATATGTCTGGAGCACACACACACATTTTACAAATGGCGTATGCATCGTTTAACGCTTCGGACGTGTGAGGCATCAGAGTTCACATCTGCTTTGTTCAGATTCTAATCCCAACGTTTACAGGAAAAGAAAATCCTACAAAAGTATAAAGTCTCTTTTCAGAGCACTAGCTAAATAAACAGTGTGGAAACACAATGGAAATGATGTCAATAGTTAAATGGGTCACTTATTAAAGTGTAGCATTAAAATATTAAAGATTAGATCATTTCTAGGTGTGTGAAAAATATGAACGTTGTGCCAGTACACTCATTTTGCACCAGAAATACTGGTGTTTTATCGTTTTGTTTGGTAATGCAGCTATAAGAATTCTTTGTGTTCACGCTTTTCAATTGTAATCAAACAAAGAAAATTAAAATTCTTTATTTGTCATTTTTGTTTCTTTACAGTTTTGACACAAGGCAAAGTATTACAGTTTGTTTCTAATGTGCCGTCAATCAATAATTAGATAAAACATTCAAATATTTTTTTTAATCCAACAAGAGTGTGGTACAACTACTGCTGCCACAGACGCAATTATTTCAAATTTAAAGTAATCTATCCATCTATTTTCTACCGCTTACTGCACTTCAAGCTGGCACCTTGGCAGAAATGTTAATTGGCAGCCCACCAACTCACACACTTATGCTTTAACGGTAAAATGAATTTCCACATTTTTTTAAACAAAACTGATGTTTGTAAAACAGAACTGCATGTTTGTGTTGTCAACTAGTGATGTATTCAGGAGATAGAAAACAAGTGCTATCTTGGTGAAAACATTTTTTTATTAAAGTACTGTACATAAAACGGTCTGTGTAGATTAAGAGCGGCTCTACAAAGAATGAGAACCGTAAAGACGCGCATGCAGCGCTGTTTCTGCCTATTTTTTAATCAAAGTCGTTGGTAAACTTTTGCTTCACGCAACGTTCGGATTCATGCTTCGTCACGTGCGAGAGGTAGAGCAAGAAAGAAAGAAAGTGTGACGTAATCTTTCTCTCTCATTTTCGAATAAACTCCAGGGCTACTACTTCTAAAAGTCTGCTTCCCCTAGCAGAGACACAAACACAGACAGACAGACAAACAGAAAGACGGAAGCAGAAACACAGTTGGAGAAAAACAGCCAGAAAGAGAAAGACAAAGATGGGCTGCAAGATGGATTGACGGGTAGAAAAACAAGAGGAAAGATGGAGCAACAGATTACCAGAGTAATGAGAGGCAGACAAGGACAGACAGTTATGTGGAAAGACATTGACGCTGAGACAGTCAGTAAGACAGAAGAAGAGAGACAAACAAACAGAGGGGATCGAGGTGATGGTCTCACTAGAAAATTGACTGATTTATGAATCAGAGTGTCAGAAAAGGCATATCATTTCCAGTAGCCTAATAAATTGAAAACACCAGATTATGGGTTCGATTTCCAGGGAAAGCAGGAATTTGTAAAACATGCAAGTCGGTTTGAATATAAGGGTAATTGAAATGAATGAAATTGAAAATATTGATTAGCGTCACATTAGTCAATTCTGTCGTGAGGTTAAGTAGATGAGGTTTAGTGACCATATGTGTAAACAAGATAATAATCTTTTCACATGACCGTTATCTCCTTTTCCGCCATGAGTGCGTTCACACAACAGTGCTGCATTAAAGCTGAAAAATTAAATAAATGACACTTCTAAATATGTTTTTGCCTGAAAAACACTGTCAAAAACATATTTTAAGGAAAATGTTTATTAGCCAATTATTACCAGCCAATTAAAACTTTCCAAATATCAGTACAAAAAACTGTTTTGTAAAGATTTACTAAACATTAAATATACAGCTGTAAAGGTTTCACATAATTATTTAACATATTCAATTACATTTGGAATTAAAGCAATACTACACAATAATAATGACACTATTGTAATTGAAATTCTGTTTTAGTTATAATTGACACTGTATTTTAACATAAGATAGTAAATGGAAAAAAATATCAAAAGCATTAGCAAATTTTAGATCAATGTACAAGCGATTCAAATCTAAGAGACAACCTTATTATATATATATAATATTTCTGCATAACTCAGTAGGCAAATTTCTCAACTTAAATACAACAACTATTGTATACACATTTCACAGGACATTAAAAAAGACTATGTTTGTTATCTTGTTACGTTTGTTAAATGGACCAAAAAATAATGGAGAAATAGCGGATCAAAGTCTAAATTAGACCAAAGAAAATGTATAAAAACACTTTGACATTAACATTTATCTTCTTTAATTCTTCATTAATCTCACTTCTGTGAAGCTCGTTCACTTAGCTGTTAGCATTAGCATCTGCCACTGCCCTTAAAACAAAAGCCACATTCAAAAACTAGAAAATTAGAATTAGTATGCTCAGACACATTTTGCTGCAAACGTACAAAACCCAAAGTTTTGTTAAAAATTCCAGTGTTGGTCAATCATTTAAAATTGTAGTCAAATTTCTGACAGTCAGCGGCCCAGAGCGACAGTCGGGCTGCGTCCCAAATCATGATGATTTTTCTACTCACAGTGCTACTTTATTTATCTGTCTGCGTTTTACACAATGCCATAGTCGGATAACACATTATACAATTAAATAGTCGGGCATTACAATAAGCCAACGCGTGGCACACTCTGTGTCGCCATTAAAAGCAAGTTATGCGTACTATGTAGTCCACTCATCGGGTATTAGCACACAGCCTTCGCTCACCTGGACGTGAATACTTTCGAACAACTGATAGAGCCACTGAGGTCGCACATGGCGTGATAATTAGCGTCCCGAGCCTTTTCCCTTTCCACATGAAATGCGTAGAGAGATAACGTAATTCCTAAGAGACACACAAGCAGCCGGACGATCCGTTCCCAGCGAGGGGTTGACACTCGCAAGACGGGCGCCGCCATTTCTTCCCGGCCTTAGCACGAGCGCGCGCTGTCTCTCGAGCCTCAACCACAGTTTAGTTGTCCGAGTCACGTGACAACTTTTGTATCACGTGGTGACGCGTGAATTTGTTCTCCATTGTCATTGGAAAAGTTAACAAAGGGTCAACAATTGGATCAAATTCGTCACCTTAAATGCATACTTGCAATTTTAAAGACTGCATGGAAAGCAAGATCTGTACATTACAATTTATAGAAAATTTCACATACGCTTCTAATTTGACCAATATGTTATACGTACCGTAGTTGTTTTCAAATGTAGGTTCTCCCTGTGCTGACGTGGGTTTCCTCCCACTGTCTAAAAACATGCGTTTCAGGCAGATTGGCATTGGACAATTGACCGTATAGGTGTGTGTGTGTGTGTGTGTGTGTGTGTGTGTGTGTGTGTGTGTGTGTGTGTGTGTGTGTGTGTGTGTGTTTGTTTGTTTGTTTGTTTGTTTGTTTGTCTGTGTCCCGCTCTGTGAATGGTTGGCCTGCCTCCCAGTGATGCTGAGGTAAGCGCCAGGACTAAGTGTCAGATGAATGAATAATGTCACATTTGATTGGGAATTTCTGTTAATTAATATTGTGCATGTTAAAATAGATTTACTGTAGTGCCTGATTAATAAAAGAAAACTAAAATGTAATGGGATTTTTTTCCAAGACCCACTAGATGCATTCCACAGGCTTCCCGGGTGCATTTGAGGCTTTGGAAAACTGAATCAATTGGTATAATGGCATTGTATGGTAAATGTATGGCATGGTAAAAAGTACTCTCGGTTGTAGTTATTGGGCACAAAGTCTTTTTGCCAGATGAACAAGCTAACTCCCTGAAGATTTTACTTGTTTTTTGTTTTCATGCAAGTCTTTTTTTTTTACATTATTTTTCCTCAAAACCATCTCAGCCCGATGTGACCATTGGTGAAAGCCACGTGCCCTTGGACTTGTCTGTCTTTTGAGGTCCAGTCAACAAAGACAAGACAAGATTACAAAGTCCTTTATTCGTCCCACAGTGGGGAAATTTCCTTGTTACAGCAGCACTAAGACAACACGAGCAGCATCAAAAAAGACTAAATACAGCTTAGAAAATACAGTTAAATAATGTTATAGAAAGTTATAGAATATAAAAAAACATGACAAAATTATAGACACTTGAAAAACTCTCGACACGGATATTGCACAGGATAATGTAAAGTTTTTGCACAGTTTACTGGGAGCAGCTCTGGTTGTAAAGTCTTACAGCAGCAGGTAGAAACGACCTGTGGTGTCACTCCTTCAGACACTGAGGATGTTTCAGTCTGTCCAAAAGTATTGTACATCAGCTGTCCACACTGAATGGTCAGTTAAATGTTTGATTATTGGTATTAACTACCAATATTAAAATAAATAACAAAAAAATTATACATGTATATGTAAAAAATACTTTTCAAAGGTTTTCACAAATATTTTATTGTTCAAAGTTTTTACAGTTATTATTGAATTCTACTCTGTTCGATCTGCACCTGATTTAATAATACATGATACATTTTTATTTCATTGTAAAAACGCAAAATCAAAACTCAATTATGTTATGGTAATAAAATGTTCTTCCGGTCTCTCGATCTCTACGCCACTATTTAGTCCTTCTTTAATTACATATTTGATATATATTATATGAATATGTATTTAATTGAAAAAAAAATTCCACGTAATTTGACGCTAAAACATCCCTTTGTCAACCAATAACATATGAGAATGAAATACTACATCACGTGGTATCCGACATAACCACGTGACGCTTTTATTCCGCTCTTCCAATCACAGACGACCTACAGCAACCACGTGACGTTCGCACTTTAGAAAAGCGTGACTTCGGCGTTGTTTACTCACACAGACGAGAAGCGCCCCAGTGCCCACAGTGAAAATGACTTCCGATATCGAAAGATTGGCTTGTTTCGAAGAAGCACATTATGATCAGTATGATTATTACAACCTGGAAGAATATCCCTGTCATGCTGGAGGAAAGGGGAGAAGTAAGAAGGAGATGGAACTCAACACAAATCGCCATTGCCCCGCTGGCCACGAGAGGAAAATAGCAGGGAAATTGCAAAACAGTGAAATGAAGCGCAGGAGAACCAAAAGCTCATCGTCCTGATCAATGCTTTAATGGTGAGAAAATTAGTTCAGTGTGTCCGTCAATTTTTGCTCTGCTTTGCTCAATAACTTTTCCTTCGACATGTCAGGGCAAGCCTCTTACGTCGTCATGCTCGGATACTCAATTTTTAATACCGGTACGTTTACTTTATCTATCCACAGGATCTGACTGCACACACGGATGATGGACGAGTGAAACCGGACCGTGCTAGGTTTGCTTTGCAGTTTTATCGTGAACCTTCGAATGCCAGACGACGTCGAACACGCCGAGGACAGTTTGCGTCACTCCAGGCGCGCGCCCGCTGTTCTGCGGCAGTGGGCGCGTGAACCCGTTTGTGTTGTTTGCCTTCATGAAAATTTAAACACTATGACAAAACATGTTTGTTGAAAAAAAAAAACCGTTTTGCAACGAGTTCACCCTTTAATTGTTGTTGAATATAAATAAAACAGCACACTGTGCGTTTAAATAAAGTCATTCATTCGAGTGTCACAACATGCTTTTTTCACTTTTTGATTCCGCATGCGATGAGGTTAAACACTTTTAAAAGGTTTAAGGTTGCTCATTCCGCTTACACGTGCCTCAACGTTCATCTTCATGCATCATGCGTACTGTAAGGTTCTAGGTAGTAACACATTGGTATCATGGAAAACTAGTACACTTATTACTGAAAAGGATAAATATGAGATTTGGTGATGGTAAACAGCGCCTGATGTTTTCTGCCTTTCGTTTATCCAAAAATAGACATGGTAGTTTGAAGATATCAGGTTTCGCATCCTATAATTCCACACTGACACATGTAACCTGATTTGCGGTTTTCTCTGACCCAGTTCCATGTTGACACTGAAGAACAGAAATATCAATAAAACACTGTTTAAGGTTTTTATTCTAGGATTTGATCAGAAACATTCGTATCAATGTGTGAATTCCTCATATTTACATGTTTGACATGCAAAAATTCCTTGTGAATTTCACAAAACTTGATTTTGTTACTAAAAGTGTAGATACAAAGACCTCAGTGAAAAAAAATTGCTCCCCATTCTCACATCTTATTCATGTTAAGCCAAAACAGTGTTTTCATTCTAATATTTCAAAGTGTATAAAATCTAAAAACGATTTCAGACTGGTATAGAGTGCCTGAAAAACATGCATGTCAAACCAGATTGACAGAATCTGAAGAAAGGTCTGGCAAAATGTTAATCAAAAGTAAAAAAAAAAAAAAAAAAAAAACGCTTTGGTTAGCATCGGTAAAACTCGAGTTGAAAAGAGACAAACTTGTAAACATGCAGATTAATTTACATCCAGATTTACAGCCTGTTTCAGCCAGGAATTCTGATCTTGGATGAATTTGGGAACATGTTTGTGTGGAACGGTTTTGTTACACAGTTATATTGTACATTGGATACAATTACGCAAGTATACTGCTTTTAAGCATGTGTTTTATAAATGGTTAGGAATGAAAACATGCAATTTAATTTACGGTGACATAAATCAAGTGTAATTTTAACCAGAGTATTACATTTTTTTCTTTAACCAGAAACTTGTCAAGTTTGACATTGCATACCTTTATGAAATCCACTATGAAAAACAATGCTTAAAAGTTCTTCTGAAACTCTCAATGTTTCCCATTTGATATTGAAAAACAGAAAGAGGGAAAAAGGAAAAAAAAAAAAACACAGGGTTAACTCTTGAGTCCCCGCAACTTCCTGCGGAAATACTCTGGCGCAGCTTCTCTCAGCCAGTCAGGATCGACCAGGCACAGGTCACGCATGTAGCAGCGAGAGGTGTGCAGCAACTCGTTGAAGACCACACATGCCGGTTTGGCTTGGAAGAGTACGGATGAGGGATGAACCCACACCGGCTGCTGGGTGTCCAGAGCCACATAGGATCCCTCTGGCTGCAACTCGGCCGCGTATAAGAACAAACCGTGAGCCAGACAGCGCCGGACACTGCTCAGGTCCGGCAAACACGACTCCAATTTCACATTCATCTATTAACACAACAAAACAGAACAATCTATGTGTGCTTGCATGGGAAAATGCTTAGAAATACAGTTTTCTCATATTTAAAAAAAAATCTTCATTTAATACATTAAAATGTAAAAAATATACATAATTTAATAATTTAGATTATGAGCTAAATGCTTTTTTCTCACCCAATTGAATGTTAAAAGCTTCACACCTGAGTGAATGTGTGTATAGATGAACTACTACAACTTCTCTTTCGGCTTTTCCCTTATTATGAGCTAAATGCTTTTTTCTCATCTCCAACATCCTTCTTCCAATAAATTCACTATCCCTCCTCTGCACATGTCCATACCACCTCAGTCTGGCCTCTCTGACTTTGTTGCTAATGCAGGCAACGTGAGCTGTTCCTCTGATGAGCTCGGACTTATTCTGTCCAACCTTGTCACTCCTAAGGAGAACCTCAACATCTTCA
>SOMO01000202.1:123825-134163 GCA_028128575.1 Paedocypris carbunculus | reverse complement strand
AAAAAAAAAAAATGCTCCGATGGCATGTAATAAAAAAGGCAAAATGGAAAATACACTACTTAAAACATTGTAAAAAATGAAAAGTCACCAAACATAAAACATTAGTATGATATTACTATTATAACAATAATTATAATTATTATTATTATTACTAATATTAGTGTGATTTTTAAGATGCTGGTATAAATTAGTTGTGTTTCCTCTAGATCTGGCCACGGCACGTCGACACATTTTACACTTGCCAGTCTTTTGCTGCACGTCATTGTTCGCAAAACCAAAAAAAAGCTCCAAATAGCTGAAGTTCCACCTTTCTTATGAACCAAGTGCTCTACCGCTTCCGCGACCGCCACCCAACTGCCTTCGCTCATTGCTGCTTGCGCCGTTAGCTAATCTATAGAATGAGTCGCGCGCGCGTTCGCAGCGGCATAAAACCTTGTTGTGTTGTCATTTTTGATTGTTCAGCAAGCCAGTATCGGGAGATTCGACAATTTTGATTGGCTAATAGGCGTGTCACTCAAACGTCAGAGGCGGGGTAAAAAAACCGCAAGCTCCTGCGGTTTGGAAATCGCGGAAGTTAAAACCGCGGTATCGATTCGATAACGATTAATCGTGGAGGCCTACTCCCCATCATACTTCACTGTTGATCCCAAGTACTTTAACTCCTGCATCTTCTTCATCTCCACCCCCTGTAACTTCACTNAAAACCGCAAGCTCCTGCGGTTTGGAAATCGCGGAAGTTAAAACCGCGGTATCGATTCGATAACGATTAATCGTGGAGGCCTACTCCCCATCATACTTCACTGTTGATCCCAAGTACTTTAACTCCTGCATCTTCTTCACCTCCACCCCCTGTAACTTCACTCCTCCACCCTGAGAGATTTCTGTCTGACGTCATGTCAACCTGTCCATCAGCATAGCAAACAAGAAGGAACTCAAAGCTGATCCTTGATGTAATCCCACCTCCACCACCCTGCACTTTTCTGTCTGACCTACAGTACATCTCACCACCATCATACTCTTCTCGTACATTTTCTCACTCTCCAGAATCCTGTTAAACAATCGAGTTAAGAACTGTACTGATCACTCTCCTAGACACTTCCACACCTCTACAGGTACATCATTAGGACCAACAACATTTCCACTCTTCATCCTCTTTAGAGCCTTCCTCATCTCATCCCTTCTATGCTCTGCTATTTCCTGGTTCCCCCACATCCACATCCCCCTCCTTTCTTTCCCTGTTCATTTTCCTCATTCATCAGCTCCTCAAAATACTCCTTCCATTTTCTCTGCACACTCTCCTGGGTTGTTAGTACCTTTCCATCTCTGTCTGTAATCACTCTTATCTGCTGTACACCCTTATCTGCTGATTTTGTAGCGTTAGAATGCCAGAGGAGACTGACACCAGTGAGCCGGGTTCTTCCCAGGGTTATTTCCTCGTTAGAGAGGTTTTTTACCTGGCCACTGTCGCATATCTGCTTGCTCACTGGTCTTTTGTTTTTGTCATAGTGATAATCATAGCCATTTACTTAACACTAACAACCAGACGATCAAATGAATAAAAAGCAACAATTCTCTTACATATTCACAAGTGTTCTTTGAGACAGTTAAAACCTTACAAATTCGCCTTACAAATGCTCAGAACATTGTGTCTACCCTGTCATACAACCCATCATATGCTTTTTGTTTGACCTTTGCCCCTTCCCTCTTCACTCTGCTCTGCACTTTCTTGTACTCCTGTCTACTTTCCTCAGTCTTTTCTGCATCCCACTTCCTTTTTGCCAATTTATTCCTCTGGATGCAGTCCTGTTCTTCCTCATTCCACCACCAAGTGTCTTTATCTTCTTTCCTTCTTCCAGATTACACACCCAGCACCTTCCTACCCGTTTCCCTGATAACCTCTGCCTGATTTTCTCGAAAGCTCCTTCATCTTTTAACTTTCACCACTTGGTCATCGGTTCTGTCTTTCCTCTCTTCTTCTTCCTCCTGACCACCAGAGTCATCTCACAGACCGCTATGTGGTGCTGTCTGGCTACAGTCTCTCCTACCACCACTTTGCAGTCACTAACCTCTCTCAAATTATTTTGTCTAGACTTAGACAGCTTTATTGTCATTGTCAGAACAATGAAATTCTGTTTGGCAACTCAGCACCAGCTGCAAAGGAAACAGTCAACAGGTAACAAATCAACATCACAGCAACGTCTACATAGGGTGTCGTCCACGAACATACCCACTGACTACATTCACCATCACCCTTTCGATTTCCAGCTTTAAGCTCATCACCCTGTCTGAGACTCTTTTCACCTCTAGCACGTTGCTCCTCAGCTCTCTCTTCAGGATCACTCCTAACTCGTTTCTATCAACACCATGGTAGTACAGTTTGTATCCTCCTCCAATACTACGTGCTATGCTGCCCTTCCACCTCGTCTCTTGCACACACAGTACATCTACCTTCTCTCTCTCTCTCTCATGTCTGTCAGCTCTCTGCCTTTCCCTGCCATTGTGCCAACGTTAAGAGTCCCTATTCTCAGATCTATGCTCCTGCCCATCCTCTTCTCCTTCTCTCTCTCTCTCTCTCTGCCTCCTCTCCTTCGACCAATAATTTCCAACAGCACCCTGGTGGAAGCTTTTTGGACGACTCGCATAGTTTTGTTAGGCAAGTTTTACACCAGATGCCCTTCCTGACGCAACCCTTTCTATTTATCCGGGCTTGGGACCGGCACAAAAGTAATATTTGTGTGTGTGTGTGTGTGTGTGTGTGTGTGTGCACGCACCTTGATGCAAATGTCTCTGAGTTGACCTCTGACTTCTGACACAAGTGCCATATTTCTGCTATTCACAAAGTTTTCACGACACCAGTCCTTAACAACCAATAGGAAAAAAAAAAGTTTAATAGCAGTAAATCTTTCAAAATAAGAATCAATCTAAACCAAATCCCTAAAAAAATGTAAATACTATAAAATGTACCAATGCAACAGACAAACGTAAAAAAGGATATATTTCAGTCGTAAATTCTAACGAGGAACCACTAAATTTGCTTCCCAACTACCATTAACATAGTAGTAAAAAATGAAAAACTACAAAATTGAAAGTCAGTATGTGGCCAATTGGCAGGGAGAGCTTCTACCTTGTTCCCACCCACTTTCCTGAAAGCCCTGTAGATATTGAGGAGGGTCATGTGATCCCCCTCACTGGAGATGAACTTCCTGCGAGTGGCGAGCACATGGTCCCTCTGTGCAGGGGGGGTGTAGAGCACAGAGTCCACAGACAGCAGGGCGATGATGGTCAGAACCTCCTCAGCGCAGCCGAACTGAGACGAGATCAGCAGCGTCTGCAGAGACACGTGTAGACGGAGTTTAAAACCGTGGCGTGAGTGTAGCAAGCACATACTTTAAACCAGAGTTTAAAGTAGTGTTCTCTCTTACTTTAGAGAAGCGAGGCTCCAGAGGGAAGCAGGCCATTTTCTTGCCCAGTGGCGTTAAAATCACCCGCTCGTCTTTTCGGTCCACAGCTCCCAGCATGCTGAGTTGATCCACGGCAGCCTGCAATGACTCTACATACACAACAAACATTATGAGCATCTTTCAGTATAAGTTTTAAACTTTTTAAAGTGCAAAACAAAAGGGGGTTGGAATTTAACTAGTTCAAACCTTTTGAACCACTTATTAAGAATATTTTATAGTTCAAGTTCAGTGCATTTGTAAGGCGCTTTTCACAATTTTAACTGTCTCAAAGTGCTATAGATTATCAACTAATAGCAAGTTTTTAACAGTGTTCATTAAGTATTATTAACAGCATGTAGTAAGAATACTGGATTTATTAAGTCAAAGTTAATTTCCTGTTGTAAGGCACAGTACATGTAAATTGATTAATTATTTAGTTTATTGCCATTAAGGCTTAAAAAAAAAAAAGATTAAATAACATTTCCAGGAAAACACATTTATACATAAACATTTAAATACATTTTATAATATGTATTTTGATAAAAACTCCAAAATCTTAGATATAAAACTCTAATTCCGTTAAAATACCCTGTCTCAGTTTTAAAAACAGGGCTTTTAAAAGAAAATGTGTTTAAAATCACTTTACAACTCTGGCACTTTGGGCTTCATTCAACAAGTAAATGTCTTAGAGTTAATCTGGTGTGCATGTAAAATAATTCCTCTACATCTAAAGCAAAGACATTTTCCCCTTCTTAATGAAACAAGTATTTATTACAGGTAATTTGCAGAGTATTCTTTCAGGATAATTATACTATGAAGTTATTCTTACCGGTCGATGGTTTAGACATAAAGTCAAAGTTGAGAACATCAGGAATTCCCAAGGCCAGTAACTGCAGTATCACACTGGCCAAATTACACCTACAGAGACACAAAATCAACGTTTACTTGTAATCTTTTTACTCTTGTCAATCCCTACTAAGATAAAAGTCTGCTGTACCTCTGTATCTCAGGCACTGTTGTGTTGAGCAAGTTGTCGAATTCATCCTCTGTATAAAGTCTGTAGCAGAACCCTGCATCCTCCCTCCCGGCCCGACCTGCGCGCTGCCAGGCCTGCGCCTTTGACACCCGCTGCAGTGCGAGGACCTCCAGCCCACTTTCTGATTCGTGCAGATTGGATGACATCATAGGTCAGAATGAGGTCATGCTCTGAAGTCACACACTTGACAGGCTCACCTGGACTGAAGCGTTTGGCTTTCACCATCCCAGTGTCGATTACATATTTAATACCAGATATGGTGACTGATGTTTCTGCAATGTTTGTAGAGAGCACAACTTTCCGAGACCCCTGTGAGAGAAAAAAGCTCCTAATGTTTAAAATGTGGCAAGGGTAGAGGGGGTGCAGGGGGCGATCGCTGAGGTCACTAGCTGGCATTCACACCTTTGGCGCCGGCAGAAAGACCCTGAGCTGCTGCACAGGGGGCAGTGAGGCGTAGAGCGGGACCACCGTCATGGAAGCGCAGGACTCGGGCAGGTGTTTGGAAATATCACGACAGGTACGAGCTAGTGCTTCAATCTCCTCCTGACCCGTCATAAACACCAGGATGTCGTGTGAAGGCGGAGCTTCCTGTGACAAAGTTAGACTCAACTAACACACGTGTACTTTACAATAACTATAAGTAGGGTTGTATTTAAACACCATCATTTTACTATAAAAAGAAGGACCTCCTGTTCTATGAAGGTCAAAGAGAAAAGAGGTCAAAGAGAAAAGAGACCAGATGTTAGGCGAGAGAGAAAGTTACCAGAAGGCAAAGTACAAAAAAATGAAATTGATGAAGCATAAATAGGGAAAAAAGAAAAGGAGGCCAATTGATTTTACAAGAAGTAGGAAATGGGATATGTTGGAAAGGTGAAGCAGAGAGAGGGATTAACAGAAAAAGTGAGAGGAAAACAGAGAGCATAACAGATACAGAGAGGTAGAGACTGGGTGAGGGTTGAAAAAATAAAAAAGTGAAATACAGTGCGACTAAAAAAAGACAGCATGAGGGAAAAAAAGAAATATGGGGTAAAGAAAGAGAGGGAAGGAAAGAGCAGTGAAGTAGAGAGTGGAAGAGAAACAGAGAGCTGCACAGAGAGTTCAACAAGATGTTCCTGAGACCGAGACACACCTGGTGTATCTGAAATATGGAGACAAGAGCAGCCTGAAGATGGTCGGACTGCGGTCGTTTGGTGTAGTAGATCTGAATGGGATGCTGCCGGCCCTCCAGGTACAGAACAGGAGCATTGTTGAAGTACTGAGAGAAGAGATCCACGTCCATTGTAGCTGACATGACAAGAACCTGCAGATCCACAGCATCAGGGTCTCGTTACCTCACAAAAGAGCGTCATTCATCCCACCAACCTTCAAGGGAACTTTATTCTGCTCCAGTCGCTTGCGCTGTGCAGCCTTCACAACTCCGAACAGAACATCAGTGTGGATGGTTCTCTCATGAGCCTCGTCCAGGATCACCACTGTGTAGCGCAGCAGCAATGGATCCCCGATGGCCTCTCTCAGCAACATCCCGTCTGTCAGGAACTTCAGTTTGGTTTCAGATGAGGTGATGTCTTCAAACCGCACAGTGTAGCCCACCTAAATATCACAAGAAAGTCTTTTGATCACAGCTGGAGACTTTATTGAATTTTTAACGTAGAGTGGTACTGTGATCTTGGCTAACAAAAGTTGCGTGTGTATGCATGCGTGACTGTGCCTGCTTCTATGGCTGGCTGATTTAAGATATAAACCTCTGCAGCGACTAGTCATAAATCATTTGTGACCATGGAGATTTAAAGGGTAAATTGGCTTCCCACCTCTTGGTCAGACAAAAAACCTCCTAGAATACACAAACACGAGCACAGTGTTCTCATGCTAGAGAAATCAAACACACAAAGTGTTTTTAATCAGTGTTTTTGCATCTTTAAGTGTGCGTGATTACTTTTATTCACCTCAAGTGAATAAGCACTGGATGAATATAAGCACCCCGCAAATATAAGAACCCTGCTGATTTTTCAGGCACAAAATATATATATTTTTTGTTTCCAACTAAATTACGTTAATTTTCCACTTTAAAAACTATTTTTTCTTTATATAAGAAACCTAACTTGTGACTCGTATCACTTCAATGTTGTTTTACTTCAAAATAATAAAACAATAATCTTTTCTAGAGGTCGAAACTACACCTCCCATCATGCTTTGCTCACCGGTTCCCATGAGCCTTTGCGCTAAAAGCGCATAGCGTAAAGCAGACTGAGCTTGGTGCACCAAAACTATGGAATGCTCTGCCTAGCACAATTCCAGACTCAGAAGTCTAGACTGAAGACACGTCTCTTCAACAAAGCATATACTGACATGTAATAAATATATCAAATAAGTTAATATAATTGTATAGTAAGGCTGCATAGTCTAGTTGCTTGGAACGGAAGAACACCTGCACCAAAAAAAAAAAAAAAATTACACTTAAGACTCTCAAAATCTTTAATTATGCCACTCCATGTTATCCTAAGGCTTTGATTTTTTAATGTTTCACTCCTCTCCTGAGTGCTGAGTGCCGTACGACCGCCTGGAGTGCCGGTGGCACCAGATGGAATGATGTCAATCAGACCACTCGGGAAGATGGAATCTCCTAGGTATTTAGGTTCATCTTTTCTAAGATGACCCCTGCACCTCTGTAGACCAGGTGCCGCTGTTTTAAGTGGAGGGATGGAGACGCCTCTTTTGCCACTCAGGATGGAGACTTCTTCCAGAACCATCGTCAAAATGGCGCAGAACAATCAACGCACTGATTTTGTAGTGTTAGAATGCCCGAGGAGACTGACACCAGTGAGCCGGATTTTTTCCCCCCTCACTTTCTGTCCAATCTTTTTTGCACTCTACAAATGCGCTTTGAGGCAGTTGTAACTGTAAAAAGTGCCCTACAAAATGCATTGAACTTTCAGAAGAAATATTCTGAAGAAATGCACTGAACATATGATTTGTTGGCATTCTCCATGTTAAATTAAACTATGTTTTTACAGTCTGTAAACTCACCAGCTTTCCCAGCGGAACTCTCCTCTCTTCTGCGACTCTTGCCGCCAATGAAACTGCTGCCACGCGGCGCGGTTGAGTGATAGCAATGACGCCCTGCCGCCCGATGCCAGCCTCATACAGGTACTGTGGTATTTGAGTGGTTTTACCTGAGCCGGTCTCACCTAAACACCAAACAGACAAAAAAAAAAAGTTTCTAAAGAGAGGGGAACCACCAATTTAGCCACTTGGGACATATCTAAAATGTGCTCTACATTTTACTTATGAAGTGAAGTTTGACACACACACACACACACACACACACACACACACAAAGTGGATGATTTGTGTATATAAATCAATAAACCAAAATATTGGATTTGGAAAAATTTAATTGTGTATATTACTCAATAACTGTGTTTAAAAGATCGGAGTGTTTTCAAAATCCAATTGTAGTTCTGTATTACACTAAAACTATAAGGAAAAACACTTGAGACATGCAAACACACAATTTGTAAAACGGTACAATACACTACAATTGAACGCTACTCAGTTTACTAGAGAATCAAAATATGGTCAGCGTTCTAAGGATTTAATGAACATTGCTAAACCGTCACGGTCATTTTGAACTCTACAAAGAAAACGTAGTGAATAGTGAACGGTAAATGGAATATAAATTTTACCGATAAACACAACATTCTGCAGCTGTCTGAGTTGGTTGATCACTTGAGTTCTCGCCTGATAAATAGGCAACTGTCTCCTCTGCGCGTCCACGTTGACAGGAGCGTGCCCTACTCTCGGCAGCAGCATGCCCAGCTTCTTCTCCAAACGAAAGAACGGCGGGCCCGGCTTAAATCTTTTCGCCGGTGGAAGGTCGGGGTCGTTGGGCATGATCTGAGTTGTTTACATCACCCGCTCATGCGGCCATGGCGCTAACTGAAACTGCGGTCGCGCGCAAAAGACGTCATAACACCACGTGCCAAATGTTCTCCCACAAAACGATGGTCTCTTTTTAAAAGGCTTCTAATGATGTTGAAATGTACACAGTATCACTATTCGAAATAGTTTCTGATAAAGTGCCTAAAGTAAGCATTGTTAAACATTATATAAGCATTACATATTATGTGCCAAATTTAGAAGCGATCAAATTCAAAACAAGCTAACGCATAACAGTAAAATATATTTAATTTTCGTGTTATTGACGTGAATGCAAAAATATTTGCGTACATTTTTGTAAATCAGATTTACAAGATATTGTAACGATAGTTACACGTAAAACCTCACTTGTGATGTCACCTCAATAAGAGAGAGAAAACTTGTATTGGCCAATCAGCGCACAGACGCCGGTCCGCAACACTGTTTTGATTGGTGGTTTGTCAGATATAATACAGACAAGCGCCATCTTAAGTCCTCTTTCTTTCACGCGTCCCTATCGGAAGGTAAGCTCTTAAGGGAAGCGAGGTCAATATCCAGTTTTTAAAATATGCTTGAGTTTGTACTGTACTCTTTAGATTTAACCACAATGACAATTGACTCGTGTTTTACTGATTTTCACTGATTGCGCACGCTATAATGATGTATTTGCATGTTAGGCGCATTCTACCTTTAGCTTTAGCACGGTAGCTTTTCACATCGCGCCATGTGAGTTGCGTTTTACTTTACTTAAACATCTCTTTTAATGTAAACATCTACGTAGTACAATTTAAGTACTTTAGATAAATTATTAGTACGGCTTTTTGTCATTACTCGATCAAACAAAATGTCACTTGCGTATTATTTAACATTGGATTGTTTATCAAATTGCATTTCGGTTTGACCGTTTTGCAGCTCTTCATCCTTGTCTTTAAACCGGCTGTCAACCGATCCTTGGAAGCACTGTCAAGATGCCCAGGGAAGACAGGGCCACGTGGAAGTCCAACTACTTCTTAAAAATTATCGTAAGTCTCCTGTCATTTTCTGCACAATCGCAGCAGGTTAAGTTACAAGTCAGCTGTGACAGTGCTGGTTAGTCGTTCCCCCTGCTGAAATCAACCTGTTTCCTACTATCCCTGTCCGTCCAGTCCCCTTGGCCTTCAGGGACGCTGGTCTCAGACATTCCTTTGTATTAGCAGCATCTGAATTTTTCTGTTTTTGTGCAGCAACTGCTGGATGATTATCCTAAGTGCTTCATTGTGGGCGCAGACAATGTCGGCTCCAAGCAGATGCAGACCATCCGTCTTTCTCTGCGGGGCAAGGCAGTTGTGCTCATGGGCAAGAACACAATGATGCGCAAGGCCATTCGTGGTCACCTGGAGAACAACCCTGCTTTGGAGAGGTGATTTATTAAAACTTAAATGTTTCATTGTGTATTCCCCACGGTTTCATAGCTATTAAAAACCTTGAAACTGGCTTATGGCAAAGACTTTGCAATTTATTTCTTTAGCATGTCCAAATCTATAACTATAAATGAATTAGTTTTTCATCAGTAACCTACCAGTCAACACGGATGGATTGTGGATTTCCTGAATTGTAATCTCAAATGCAGGTTAACTACAGAACAGCTGATGTGGTGCTGGTTTGTCGTTCCCCCTGCACAAATCAACTTGATCCTTTCTATCCCTGTGTTCTTAATTTCCCAAAGGTCACAGGGACGCTGGGATTCACACATTTTGTTTCTGATGTGACTAAGGAACACGGGTGAGACAAACCTGTAACTGATCCAGTTCTGTTTTATAACTCAGACTGCTTCCTCACATTCGTGGGAATGTTGGCTTCGTCTTCACCAAGGAGGATCTGACGGAGGTCCGGGACCTGCTGCTGGCCAATAAAGTGAGTTTCTCAGTGCTCTGTGCCAGCATATGAGACTTTTTTTTTTTTTTTTTT
>SOMO01000202.1:66893-116303 GCA_028128575.1 Paedocypris carbunculus | reverse complement strand
TGAAGGAAACACCCATTAAAAAAAACGTTTTAAAAGGTAAAGAGACTTAAAAGAAGCTCTAAAAGAAGTCCATGTCGTCGGGAGCGTCCAGATCGCGATACTCGATAATGTTGCGCGGATCTCCACGCATCATTCTGAAAGAACAAGCAGAAACTAGTAAAGCCTACAAACCCAACTCAGTCTCAACCACAAGACAATATTAGAGTAGATGTTAAAACACTGAACGGCGGCTAAAAGGAAGCAGTCGTGCGGCCAGTCGCCCACAATACGATGTCAAGATGTAAAAGTAAATTAGACCGTAACAGAATCTGTCTTCTCAGATTTTATTTGAAGCGTCCACAATCCCTGACAAACATTCTGTCGCTCAATTCGTTTAACTTTAATGTAAAAGCACTTTCAAGAGAGTGCTTAAAAATAGACTAGACAGTGAAGTCTCTAACCTGTTCCGTGGTTTTCCGGGATAACCACCTTGTCCACGGAAGTTGTCGTAGTTGCCTCTTCCGCCTCCACCATATTGGTTTGGTGGGTAAGGAGGACCACCTGTTCAAAACAAAGAGCATACCAGCAACATGAAGCAGGACATATTAATAGTACAAACAGTACTATTAATATGATGCAAAAATACAACTCATTGTACTGAAAAACACGCACCCCCATAACCCATGACCGGAGGTCTGGGCTGCCCAAATCCCATGAGGCCTTGAGGAGCCTGGGGCGGAAAAGGAAGCGCTCCGGGTGACAGCACACCTAAGGATCAAGAGAAAACCACGATGAATCATTACATCCTTTTGTATTAACTGTGCTTTATTTCTAGATCATGTGAATTTCACAGGTGTTTTACCTTGTCCTGGACCTGGAGGAGGGGGGGGCTTCATCTCTGGAATGGACGGTCTTTTGGCATCCATCAGAAAGTTGTTGAAAAAGATCACCTCTTTCTTTACTTCCTCGATCTTGTCTCCGTGCTTGTTCAGGATGTGCTTTCTTACAAATTCTGGGCCCTAGTGGGAGATGGGCAGAATAAAAGGTAGAACGGTGTCTGTGAAGACAAACTAGAGGCACCATCGCTCTCACCTTGAATTTTTTGCCGCTCAGAGGACAAAGCCACTTGTCTTTTCCTAGTTCCTGTGTGTTGGCCAACACAAACTTCTCCACCTCCTGTTCAGGGTCTTTGCGGCCCATCTTGGCTGCATCATCTTCAGAGAGTGTTTCCTTCACACTGAACAAGGGTCCAAGCTTGTCCTCAAACGTCTTTTGCCATTCACTCACTAAAAAACAGTTTGCTTTATGTTTGTGCGCACATAGTAGCATTATGAACAAAATGAGAATCACGATTTTTTTCACGATTCTTTCTGGATATTTTATTATTTTAAATATTTAACCCTGAAAATCAGGCTGTCAAACAGCAACAACACATTTCTCTTCCGCTTTGAATTTAAAGAAATACAATGAAAAATATAATACAATGTAAAAGTAAAGTTGTTATTAAACGTAATAAAAATAAACTTTTACTTTAACGTTATGTTTCCTCACTCATTTTCCCTAATTATTTTTAGTTTTTTTAAACTCAACTGCCACTCAACTCAACATCCACTGTTCTAGTGCAGATAATTAAGCGCATGTGATTGATGCACAAAACCGCAGGTTGTCCACTGGGACTGTGCAGAGTTTCTACCATTAAAAAATACAAGAGAAGTAATACAAGATCAACTTATATAATATTTAAATCATTGCGTTCGTTGATGCGCGCAGAGACACACACGCGAGCTGAGAGACCGCTCGTTGTAGATCAGAGTGTTTTGGCAGAATCGTACAAATGCTGGATTAAGATCGCGAGAGGGTAGAATCGAGAACGCAATCTAGTAACGATTTATTGTGCAGCTCTAGCACATAGGTATGTAAAATCAATAAAGTAGAGTAAAGTAACGTGAGTGAGATTGTCAATGTGGCCACTAGGGACCACATCAAAAAAGTGCATATACACACAGTGAAGTGAACACTTGGAGCAGTTGGTATATACGTACACACAGATTTAGTCAATCAATCAGTAAATCGGGATAGTTTGACTGACCCTCTCTGTGACTGATGCGGTTGGGGGGGATGGGGCCGCGCACGTGGATGATGCCACAGCGGTTGGGCATCTCGTCCTCACTGGGATATTCACAGCTGTTGTAGTAATCGATGGAGTGCACAATGCGCAGATAAAACAGCAGACGATCCAAAACCTAAAACACACAATTATAAAACGTACTTTTAACAGCAGCCTGCTAAGTAACATTTAGTTGAGATTTCATTACAAGATTCACCAACAGAGACATTCTGAAAGAGTGGCCTGAGTTGCATGAAGTCTGCTATTACAGGACCATTTTGTTGTTAGAGCTTAAATCTGTGTGAACCTTGACTAGTTTGTCGTCTCTCTCCACCGTAATCTCTGTAGGGTTTCCCTCTTTGGACCCTTCTTCAGAATCAGCACCACCAGCACTTCCCAGAAGCTCCTCCTCTTCCGCACTCACTTCCTCTATAAGGTAATCTGTGATGTTCTTCAGAATGGGGTTCTGAGCTGGCAACTAGAGAAAGGGTAAAAGAAATCAACTAAATTAACATTTGACAACACTAGTTGCAAGATATTTAGTTTTTATTAAAAGTATCGATATTATAAAATCTGAAACGATACAACACTGTGATCCAAAAGTATCGATACTATCCGCGCTTCCAAGTCTTCAGCTTCGCGCATGCGCACGCAGCCGATGGAGGCGGCAGATTATTGTACAAGCGCTGATACTAAATCGCGCAAACACCTCGCGAACCGAGACACAGACGTGTAGAAAGAATTTCGAGAAGTTAGTAACTGTTTTCACTATTAACACATATGTTATGAAGTCCCGTTTTGCCCCGTTAACGCAGTGAAATAGAACTTATATGCGTGGTCTACCGGAATAGAAAATATTATACTCAGAACAGTGCGCGGATATTTCAACCTTTCTCTCAAAAATAAACAGCAGAGACACAAGCGCGGTAATTAAATTAACATTCATGACGTGAACTAAATACTTTCAGAAAATGGCACAAGCTAATCTCGTGCTGCTGCTCCACTCTCTCTCACACACACACACAACACAGGCGCGAGAGCGGCTCTCCTAACTCCTGTTTCTCTCTGTGGCGCGGGGCTTCACAAATAAACGATACACACGGTAGATTTCGAACGTAGTGTTTATTCCCAAAGCAGCCGTCAGCATTAGCGTTATATTCTTGGGAGAACTGTGACATGTTTGCCTTTTCTGTTTTTTTTCCCCCTTAAAGGGGCAGGGCACTTTTCCCACAATTCTTTAAAATTATAATGCAACCATACCAATGGTAAATTAACCCTTATATAAACATAAATTAACAACTTAAATAGATTAATATCAATGTAAACAAACAGTTTTATTATTTCAATAAGATTAAAGAGCATCAAAATCGGTGTTCTATCATTTTTACCCTGTGTCGCATCAGTATCCCGGCGTGCCCTAAATAACCAGAAATGATGGGTTTCTACTCATTTCTTCGTCTTATAAGCGGGTCTAAACAGAATACCACAATCTCACAGCTGAAGTGGGGAGGTCGACTTATAAGCGGATCGAATTATAAGCGAATAAATACGGTACGTAAAAAATTAATCCTAGTAATCTCAGTAATCATGCGAAGCACATTTTAATTTATTTAGAGTACTGTAGGTGTCTATGCGCTGATCAATAATGTTTAATTAAATCCCGAATCTAAATCAGTTTATATAAATACTGCTGTTCAACTCTGGTTGATTTAAGCAGATCCCTACCACAAAATACCAACTGGTATATTAATACATGTTTGACAAGTAAGCTTATTAATTTTAAATAATTCATCTAACAATAAAAACATACAAAAATATTTCTAAATTTGTAATATTTCTTTGAAAGCACCATGAATCTGCAGTGAAAACTCACTCAGATCCTTCTACCACAAGACCAGCTTTAAAAAAAAAAACAAACAAATAAAATATTGTACTCTTGTACTTTTAGAGCATCTTACCAAATTCATTTGTTTTAATTGAATCGTTTAAAAAAGCTTTTAAATTTTCCAGAAGAAAAAATATTCTCAACTTAAATGTAATGCAGTTTTATTTATTTATGCACTTTATTTTCTTGGAATTCCTCATTCAGACACATTTTCATGTTCCAGTCTTGTTATGTATTTTTTTCATAACGAAAAAAGAAAATAAAGGCCCTAAAATTGTTGCGGTATTTCCCCGTGGTATTGAAAATGGTATCGAGTATCGATACTTTTTTCAAGTATCGTATTGAATTGCTATTTCCAGTAACGTGACAACACTAGTTGCAACATTGGTGATCAAATGTGCTTTGTTTAAACCAGGGCTACAATAATAATAGATGTTATTCTAGACAGTGATACCTCCAGACTGGGCATCTCCTCTCGGGTTTTGGGGCTCCACAACTTCTCCCTGTCATCCAGAGCGTGGATAAGTTTGGCCGCCAGTTTGATGTCATTTCGGAGAACTTGCTTGTGCTGAGTAATGCCGTTCACGTTCCTCACGCGCCTCGCCAGGTCCCGGTTGACACCCGGGGCCAACTCGCAGTCCCGCAACTGGATAAACCGCACATGCATTAAATAAATAACAATGACTGGATTTGGTGTTTTGTGGTTCAGGATCTCACCCGGATGTTTTGCAGGTTCCAGCAGATCTCTTTAATGTTTACAGCGCGGTCAAAGGTCACCCAACAACGGCGGAAAAACCTCAAGAGAAGAATGGACATTCATTTCCCTTGAACAACCACACTTTTATAGGAAAAATGTCTTTAATCGGTATGCAATTCATAAAAAAAATGAATTCATCAAAAGAAAAAAAAAATTAATTTACAAATCTCACCATTAGACATACTAAACAAGACATGAAATTAGACATGTAAACAAACACTTAAAATGAGAAATTTTAGTTTATATGTACATTACAACAGTAAATTATAAAAGAAAACAAACAACAAAAACACAGTCCAGTAACACCATGTCTTATGTTACCTGCGCTCAGACTGTGGTTCTGACAGACACACACGCATAAATCCAGGATAACGACGACACAACTGCAGTGAAAAGAAAACAAAAACATAAGCCAAATCCTCAAATTAAATGCAACTAAATTTTAATACCACAATTGCACGTGCACATATGTTTTGAAATATAACAATATATTCTTTCTTTTAGTATATTATTTGAAGTAATTAAACATTTTCCCTAGCCATAAATGTTTTTAAATAACCATCATTTGTAAAATGTCATTATCAAAAGCATATGTACCTTTTCCTTTACCCAAGAACATTAGCCTTTTTATGTCATAAATCGCAATTTTTCATTTGAATCATTCGAAATGGCATCTGCCATAAAACTCACAGCGACAATCTCAGCTTTGCATATAGTGGGAGCGATGCTCCTCATGAACAGGGAGCACGTCCGGTGAAGAGGCCGAGGCCGTGGCGGCTGCTCTTCCTTCACTTTCTTCTTCTTCTCCTCCCTTTCCTTCAGCTCATCCGGCCGATCTTTGACATCTGCAGCTATAAACCAGAATCCAGTTGAAAGGTAATTTCAGATGCAACAGAACTAGGTGTCATACAAGAATACCAACCTTCCCCTTCCTCTTCTTCCTCTTTATCCTCTCCCCCCTCTGGCTCTCCAGCTGTCTCTGGTGGTTTCTCAGAGCAGTGGGAGTTTGAATCAGATTCGGATTCGGATTCACTCTCGGAGGCGCTGGCTTCATCTTCACTGTCCCCGCTGTGCTTCCTCTTCCTTTTTTTACTCAACTGAAAACAGAACGTGCTATTAGCTGAAAGAACAGTACATGCAAACATGCGTATTTCCTTACATGAAAAATGTGTTTCTATTTTTAAGATCAATCTAAATTTAAATATCAGGACTGTTTACACAGTTCACAGTTTTACAATTTCCTGGTGCTGCTCAACTAACATCGACTTGACGACATGGCTACACAAATTAGACTACTTTCAATAATTTCACAAGACTAAGATGATGACTGGAAATTCTAATGAGCCTGTTTGATGAACGAAGAACCAAGGATGTTATACATTATTAACCAAGTCTAACATTATTATCTAAGTGTATAGTTCTGTTATAATGTAGAAAGTCAGCTGTTGGCTCAATTGAGTAACCACGTTTTTTTTTTTTATTTGAACAAGGTTCTGCATTAGGAAAGAGGGAGATAACATTTAAAGAAATAAAGAAAGAGGTACAAGACATTTACTTTCTTGGGTTCTGGGGTGGGTTCAGGGGGAGGTTCTTTCTCAGTCTTCTCTCCTTCACTTCCTTCCGCTGAGGCCAGAGCATCCTTTTCGGTCCCATCATTACCATCTCCCTGCACAGAAACTAACGGGTCAGAGACTCTTTGAATGGAAGACATGGAATGCATCTGACACCTGGCACCTACTCACCATCTTTTCCTTCTCAGATTTGCGCTCTGGGTCTGTAGGCCTGGGCTCATCTCGTTTGGAAGGTTCTGCGGCGCTCCCACCAGCACCAGATGACAGTCTCTCTCGCTCCTCTTCTTCCTCAGTGGGTTGCTCCAAGATACGCAAGTCACTCTCCGACCCACCCTCCATCTTTATCACGGCTGAGGAACAAATAATTTTATATCAATACTAGTTCTGTCAAAGTTAATGCAGGCAGATAATAAATGCTTAATTGAATTATTTATTTTTAACAAATGTTAACGGGCTTGCAGTGTGATTCATTAATGTAAAAAAATGTATCATTTGACAGCACTTATTAATAGACAAAACTACTTAATTCATCCTACAATATATAAAGTAATTCATCCTACTTTAAGGGACAAAAATCCAATCCTGCTTCTTGTCTTCATACCTGCATCTAAAATCTTGATGATCGGCAGTGCTCGCTCGATGTCGAGAGAGACAGACTCAAACCAGTTGTTGTCCATGAGGTACATGTAGACGCTGAGGCGGTTCTGCAGAGCGCTGTGAGCCTCGGCTTTGCGCTGACCCGCCTCATCTGGGTGATACTTGGACCGAAACCTGGAAGAGCAGAGAGAGGGAGAGAAACAGGCAGTTGGGAAAGAGAAACGACATGTTAGTAACTGCACAAGGTTGAACAAATTGCTGTAAGACCCTGTAAAAAGCATTAAGAAGTAGACTTAGTAAAAATAGACTCGGACAGCATTTTCAGTCAAAGACGTGGTGAATGAAGCAGGTCTTGTAACGATACTCATCCAAGTAATCAAGTTATTTATATAAAAATAAATTTAATTTAAATTCTGTTTTCTTTTGATCAAATTTCACATTTTCATTCAAAAGTTTATTATTTAGTAGTATGAAAACAATTCAATTTAAAATTATTAGATAAAATGTGTTAAGCATCTTTTGTAAAAGCATTTTTATAAGTATACAATAAAACAAATGAATTAATTAAAAACAATAGCTTAATATCTATATAGTAATATATTAAACAAACAAAACATGCTTATTTTCTTAAAAAAAAACATTTATAAAACACAATTATACGTAATCATTCAAATTTCAGTTTAAGAAGCCGGTCTGTCGTAGGTCCCCCCCCCCCAACACATTATTTGACAGAGCAGGAAGATGTCAAATGTTACTCTACTCACCACAGCTTCAGAAAAACACTGCACAACTGAAGGATTATCACACACACACACACACACACACACAGGTTCCGTCACGTACAATTACCTGAGGAGCTCCGCATTAAACACAATTACACTGAAACGGGTCTTCTCAGAGGAGTTTGCGGACACACCTGCGGATGGCTCATTGATCCCGATTTCCAAAAAAAAAAAAAAATGTGGGGGGGAAACGCATCAAACATTAAAAAAAAAAAACTAGTTGTGAGCGCAACTTAGAGATCGTAAACGCTTGACTTACTAGCTAAAAGCCCTGGTACTGTGAGTCTAACGGCATCTGCATTGTGCGCAGAGCAAACCCTGACTGACTAGCTAACAGCGGCTTCTTCCAGGGTCCCGGAGATTGTCCGACTCTGTGCGGCGATGGTTCATTTGAAACAACACACAACGCTAGAATCTGAAATGAAATGACATTATGCACATTTGCAGAAAAGTCAAAGGCACTGACGGCGACAAATGGCATGAGACAGTCAACACAGGTTTTATGGTCAGTAGAAACACTACAGAATTAATTCACTTCAGCCTCAAATCACAAACTGACAATCAAGTGTGTGTGTGTGTGTGTGTGTGTGTGTGTGTGTGTAAGAAAGTGATTTTAACCAAAGGTTAAAACTATTTCAATGTATGCATGTATGTAAGCGTATACATATACTTAAAATACCCACTCACATGTAATATACATATGTACAAATACAATTGAACCTCACCATACAAAGATCCACGTTGTGAAAATTTCACTTCACGAAGAGAAGAATCCCTCCAGAGAATCCTGCCCCTAATTACTTAGTAAAAATGTTTTTTTGGACTAAGAAGGGCAATGGTTGTGATTGTACGATAAAGTGGTTTGCCACTTGCAAATGGTAAATTGGCTTGCCACTCCTGATCAGGCACAAACGCCAGCGTTCAGGTCTCATGCTAAAGAAATCCAAAACACAAAGTGTTTCTCGTCAGTGTTATTGCTTTTTGCCTTAAGTGTGTAATACCTTTTGTTGACCACTAGCCTCAATAATGTAATGGTTAATTTTTGTACGTTTTACAAAACTGCTGTTGGCACAAATTACTTTTGTATGATGAGGTACCACTTTACACACACACACACACACACACACACACACACACACACACACGTCATTTGAGAAAAGTGCTACCGACTCTCCGCTGAAATGTTCGACTTCACAAGGTTAAAAACACCAGAAACTACAGTCAATGAGCATTGAGGCTGATTTCAGGATTTGTGCCACTCTGCTGCTTTTAAACAATTTGCTTGAGGAAGAAAATGTTGGGATCCTACCACTCCTCGTCTTTATGGGCCAGGAAGAAGTCCTGCATCTGCTGACGCCTGAAGTCGATCTTGTACTCGTTGTAGCGTTTGACCGACTCAGTCTCGTCTACAGAGTCGTCCAAGGAGAGCAGGAACTCCTTGAAGGTCTTCATCACAGGAGGAGGTGGTCCCAGATCTAGGTCGTGAATGTTTCCAAGTCTGGAGGAGAACAAATGGTCAACGGTTGAAGTTTCCAGAATCTCCAGAAATTTGTAAACCGCTACACAAAAAAAATTGGATGATTCAATATTGGACTAGTGGAGCTGCTCACCTGGCCTGGATGGGGATGCCATGCTGGGGCTGCATCAGGTGCATGTCAGGGTGACCCCAGTGCTGAGGAGGAGCGTAGCTAGGCCCCCCGCCACCTCCGTAACCTAAATCATAGCCTCCATGGTAAGGGTCTCCACCATGATCGTCCCTGAAAAGACAGAAAAGTAAGCTTAGTATTAAACCTTTGTGCAGCAGTAGACACATGATGAAGTGAACATACACACACAAGCTTGGACTGTATGATGTTATTCCCGATAGCATTATTGCTAGTCACTGCTCAGCATAATTTCATAAAAACATTGCAGAGTGTGCAAACGTAACAGTATATTATATTTTTTTTATATTATATTTTTCCTAAATGCTTCTCTCACCAGTCTCTCCTCATGCGCTTCTGTTGGGGGCTCATGTCGTGCCGGGGCGGGGAGAATCGCTCTCGTCTGCCCCTCTCGTAATCACGGTACTCCCCTCGGCTCCGCCTCTCGCGGCCACGGTCCCACTCTCTGGCAGAGGGACGCCAATAAACAAGAACAACAAAGACGTGTAAAAACATGCACACATGAAGACTGTACATGCAAGATACACAACACGTAGGGATTCACCGAATATTTTCGGCCGAAAATGGCCAAAAAGTGCATTTTCGGTTTTCAGCCGAAATACTTTTATCACCGAAACAATACGGCCGAAAAGTGATGACGCAAGCAGAAAAAAGGTGGACCGCGGTCCGGGTCGAATTAAAATCTAGCGGTCCACCTTAACTGTAACTGCCTCAGCATGAACTTGAATGTACGTACTTAACTACCGCGGCCGCTGCGTGAACTTGAATGTACATAACTGCCGTGGCCGCTGCGCAATCTCGGGACATTGGCAGATTAGAGAATGTTCGAGGTTGCAATGGAATTAAAAATGATTGCAGTTACATAATGCATTAGAAGTTATCGAAAACAAAGAGAGACACCTACGAATGATGGAGATGGAGAGTTCAGAAATTTGTAAAAAAATAAATAAAAAAATAAGAGCCCTTAAAACGTTATGATGATCAGTTTTTTTACCTGCTTAAACGTTTTGAGATGTACCGAGATGTACCGTAAAAGGAAGTTACGTTTTGAAAGCTAAACACTTTATTTGAACATTTATATTCTATTCAAAAGTGGCACGGCTTTTTGTCATAAGTTAGATAACATTGTGAATATATGCTCCATTTGATTTTACACAACAATACATGTGTGAAGAACATTTTTACAACCTTTCAGCAGGCCAGTAGGCATGTATATTGTTTATGTATTGTTTTATGTAACATTTTAGTTTGAATTATATTTTATACTCTTGATTGTTGCAATATGCTTAATAAATATTTGCACAATATATAACAAATTGTGTTTCATTTATTATTCTGAAACTTTATTATTAATGTATGCATTTGCAATGCCTTGATTTTAGTAAAGTTAGTACACCATCATTGCAATAAATGCAAAGGTACTGCTAATAATTGCCATTATTTCTTTCGGTGTTTCGGTTTTCGTCCAGGTTTTCTTCTTTTTCGGTTTTGGCCATTAATGCAATTAATCGCACTTCCGTTTTTTCTGGTACTTCAGCTTTTGCCGGTTTTTGAGTTTCACTTCAAAACCATTATGTATTATGTGTACGGTTTTTTTTAATCATGGCGCAATTCAATTATTCACAATCACTCAGATGACTGCATGTCCATGCGCACTGCACACAGACAATGTCGAACTTTTGTTCCTTTAGTTAAAAATGTGTGATCAACCTTTTCAGCTAGACTAATTATCAGAGCCATACTTTTGCCACACAAATATACAAATACATATCCGTTGTCTATTTTTCTCAAAAAATATTACTTATTTCTTTTTTATTATTATGACCAGTTTTCTTTAGTCCAAATGGTATACTACAGTATTTAAACAAGTGTTTATTTTGTGTCGAGTTTAAAATAATGTACATTTTACACTTCAATATTAAATATTACAAAATTCTATTCTTCTTCATGTTATTAATAATTGTTAATACTAAAGAATTATTAATAATCAATTATTATGATTATTTGTGATTTATTGCGATTAATCGAGATTAATTTGGTTGGGGAAGTGAGATTAACTAGTTAAAAAAATTGCAATTGTTTGACAGGACTATTTTAAAGTAATTTGAAATACACTGATATTGAATATGAAAATATTTGTTAACGTCTTTAAAAATACTTTCAGTGTTTTATATTAGTTCAAGTTGATTTATATAGCACTTTTGTTAGTCCCAGACCAACGCAAAGACGCTATGCGAAATAAGGGGGGAAAAGGCTGCCTGTTGCTTTAATTGTGATTTGTTGCATTAAATAATTGAATAAAATGTAAAAATGTATGTTTGTTATACTTAACGAATCAGCAAAATTGTGTACACTTTTTTCAGTCAACTTTTTTGGATTTTTGGGACAACCTTTTGGGATTTGTGGCACTGCAAAAAAAACTATTTTTGACTTTTTTTCCCCACAAAAATCCAGGGTTTGGTTTACATTACACTGTAGCTTTTTAATGTCAAATCCACACAAAAATTAGCTTTTGCTGTAACATACTGAAAAACATCACACAACAAGTCATTATGCATTCATGCAAATAACATTTTCAAACTTACTAGCACTACACGATCACATGGGGGCTTCATCTCCCCCACGATTTTTATCATCTTTATTATCATAGTCATTGTAAAAATCATCAAAACACATGTGATCGTGTGACAGACTTTAGCTTCTAACTAGCGAATAATCTGATTTACATAAATGTATCTGACTGAAGTTAATCATGAAAAAAATATTTTCATATTCATAGTTCGCCCTTAACATACGAACTCTCTATTGTGCGTTGTAACACAGGCAACACATGAACAATGTTTACAAAAACATCAATAAATACAATCTTCAATCCTTTTACATCTGAAGGTCAAAAACGGCGTTTTTATAACGTATCAGTAATGATTGTAAAACTTTCTTACTTGATCTTCGCTTTATCCGACATTTTGATCTCCCGTAACGACCATTTCGTTTGCACAACATTGTCGCGAGTTGATGTCACTGGAGAGACCACCAGACAGTGCGTTCCATCTGGTGGTCGATCTATTTATTGCAATCGTCTGCTTGTGAGCATTAGTTACATTTTTTTTATTATTTAAATATAAATAAAAGGAGCATGAACTAAGCGAGTGCATCATTGGTGATACAACATGAATAATGACATTAGCTTCTGTGTAGGGATGAACCTATACCACTTTTTTGGAAAACGAGTACTGTATTTTCTGTATAAACCGCATCCGCTCCATTAAAAAAAAATTTGTAAAAAAAAAACAAACAAGCCGCACCAGCATACAAGCTGCATCCACTCCATTCAAAAAAGTTCCCTTTCCATTTGTTCACTTGACACTTCTGGGGACAACATTACCTGACAAGGAACAAGGGTTTGCAAGCCACAGATATGTATGTTTTTGGATTAGATTCTTTTTCTTTATTACATATGTTCGCGGATTCACGGGTTCGCAATTTTTTTAATTAAGTATACATAAGATCTAAAAGAAATAGAAATATTTGTGCATGACCGCCGGCATGAAAGTCAGTCGTAGTAAGACAGAATACATGTGTATAAATGAGAGGGGGCAGGGTGGAGGAGTGAAGTTACAGGGGGTGGAGGTGAAGAAGATGCAGGAGTTTAAGTACTTGGGATCAACAGTGCAGTGTGATGGGGAGTGTGGAAAAGAGGTGAAGAGGCGAGTGCAGGCAGGGTGGAGCGGGTGGAGGAAAGCGTCAGGAGTGTTGTGTGACAGAAGCGTGTCAGCTAGACTCAAAGGAAAGGTGTACAAGACAGTGGTGAGACCAGCTATGCTCTATGACTTAGAGACAGTGGAGACAAAGAGACAGGAGGCAGAGATGGAGGCAGCAGAGATGAAGATGTTGAGGTTCTCCTTGGGAGTGACGAGGTTGGACAGAATAAGGAACGAGCACATTAGAGGAACAGCTCACGTTACCTGTGTTAGCAACAAAGTCAGAGAGGCCAGACTGAGATGGTTTGGACATGTACAGGGGAGGGATAGTGAATATATTGGTATAAGGATGTTGGAGATGGAGCTGCCAAGGAAGAGGGCAAGAGGACGACCAAGGAGGAGGTATATGGATGTTGTAAAAGAGGACATGAGGTTGGCTGGGATCAGAGTAAAAGATACTCAGGATAGAATGAGGTGGAAAGGGATGAGTCGCTGTGGAGACCCCTGAAATGACCGCGAGGTCTGCTGATGTCGCGTCTAGTAGCGGCTGGAGAAGGGCCTCTGCGGACGCGTGTGGCGCGGAGATGCGAATGTCGGATGTCAGCAATGTCGGACGCCCCCCGCGGCCCCAGCGCTCGCACCTGATATCGCCCCATTCAAACACTTTGAAATTTAATATCCCCGCGGCCACGTGTGCTACGTATATTATTAATGAATATTTCGTTCTGTTACAATTTTTGTGACAATTTTTCGTTTTTACGTGATGCAATAATTTTTTTTTTGCTTGCATCCGTTAAATGAATGAATGTATGAAATTTTATAGTATTGGTAGCATAATAATTTTTCGTTTTTTACGTGGTGCATTAAACAATAAAAATCTTACTGTTTTATTGCTTGACATTCGTTCCGTTGTACTGTATGTATCTGCTTATTCTTGGTTTTTTTTTTATGTTATGTCAAGTATGTACACTTACTTGCCATTATTACTAGACACCTGTTCCTGTGATTTTTGTACTTAGATGTTTGTTAACATTACTTTAATAAAGATTAAAAAAAAAATTGAAAAAAAAAAATTGCTTTAAAAGTCTGAATAAGTGTTAAATAAATACATAAATGCGAATTTTCACCTATTGCGGTCGGGCTTGGAACTTATCTACAGGGTATCTGCAGGTTTCGAAGAGTTAGATTTAAGACTTTTTAAGACCTTTTTAATACCGTTCAAAATGAAATTTTACGCCGCTACGTGTGTTTCACACTGCATGTGGGTCTCCAAAGCTCGTATTCCCATTGTTCCAAGTTTTACATTTTTTTTTTGCACAGTATGCAGCAGACTTCGTACTCATTTCCACTTATGTAACCAGTTTTTGTGAGTGTCAATCTGGGAATTGAGCGAGCGCAGCTTGATTTGAGCGTGTGCGTCTAGAAGCTCACACACGTATCTTCACGCTCGCGTTAGAATCGACACACGCTCACACTCAGTCTGATCAACTACCAATCTTTTTAGGACAAACTTGACGCCTTCCTCTGATTGGTCAAAGCGAACCAATCGTGGAGCAGACTCCCGCCATTGTTCCGCCCACCATGACAAGGCGCATTTTAATTAAATTAACATTTTTAATAATATTCTATCTGTAATCAAGGTCTGATTAGTCACAACCACATTTGCAGATATCTATCCTAAGTTGGAGATAATGGACAGCATTTACAGATACAACTATGTAGTTTGAAGATATCTTTAAATATAAAAAGACTAAAGTTATGAATCAAATTAAAGATCTTAAAATTGTATTTGACTTATAAAAATGTGCTTTAGATATCTTAAATGTAAGATATATTTGATTAAATGCATTTGGAGATATCTTCAACTCCAATATGACTAGTCATAAATATTTGGATATATCTTTAAATATTTTACTAATATTACAAATGTATTAACACTAGTAACAATATATTTGAAGATTTAAAAGAGTAGGCGTACATTTACGCTATTATAAGCACCAGTAACGCTGCCAAGAGATTTGATATTACTTTATGTAATTGTGGTTATCTCTAAAGTAATTTGAGATATCTTCAATTCAATTGTGACTAGGAGAAACTCATTTAGAGAGATCTACAAATATTTTTCAATGAGTGTGTATCTAGTCGAAGTACATTTGCTGTGACTCGTCAGAACTGCTTTATGACTAGTCGCCACGAAGGAATAAATGTTAATTCCGATCTCTGTTTAGCCGATTTTAATTTGAGCAGACAAGAACTGAGCGTGAGCATGTGTCGATACGTGCGCACTCAAATCGCGTTGCGCTAGCTCGCGAATCTTTTTGGCACTAAATTGATCCCGTACACGCGCTCAAATCGCGTTGCGCTTGTCGCAAATCTTTTTGACACTAAATTTATCCCGTAACCTAAAGCTCTAGTCTAGCGGTTCATGCAGCTAGCGTAAGACTCCCCGCGAACACAGTTGGTTGAACTCTGTTCCGTCTACAGTATTTTGTTCTACGTGACAAACGATAAGATTTCAAATGTATTTAAAACCAAGAAATAAAGTCCTCTTTACAAAGTCGGTTACATTTCATTTTTAAGACTTTTGAAATGTGAAATTAAAATATTTTTAAGACTTTCTATTTACATTACAGCCTATTTTTACATTATTAAATTTAAGACTTTTTAAGACTTTAAGGACCCGCGGATAACCCTGTATCTACCGCGATAAACCAGGGATCACTGCATTTACTACAGGAACTGAACGATTTTGACTTGGAAATGTACATATATGTAACTAAATAGATCCTTTCCTAACCTGTATTTTAACACCAGCAACTTTGCCGATTAAAACTTAAAAAAAATTATATCTGCTTAAAATCTGCAGAATAGCCGCACTTTTGTATAAGCCGCATAGTTCAAAACATATGAAAAAAGTAGCAGCTTATAGTCCGGAAAATACGGTAACTGCATTTCAGTACTCTGCATTCAGTACTCTGTGTGCCAATACAAAGTACTTGACAAAAACATGATTTAAATTTACAGGTAACAGCTTTAAACATAACAATTGAATCACAACAAATAAGCATGGGGTTAGTTTGGAATTAAGAATATTTATTTAAACTGAAAAGCATGTTGTATTCAACATACAACAGAATAAATATAAAATTATAAAATGCATTATAAATATAAATGGTAGGGGTGGGCGATATGAGCTAAAATTCATATCACGGTATTTTCTACTGTACAGACGGTATCGGTATTTTATCACGGTATTGAGGGGGGGGGCATTACATTTTAGTAGACCATATTAACATAATTGAGAGAGGGGGGGAGCGGGCGAGAGAGAGAGAGAGCGCGAGCGGCTGCCTACTGGTCTTCGTTCGTAAGCGCTGTCTCGCTTTCTTTCTCGCACGCGTGAAACCATGATTTCCAAACGAAAACAGACTTTGATCAAAATAAAACAAGCAGATTGTCTCGCGCTCGTCTTTAAAACTAAAACAGCCGCTCTCCTCTTAAAGAGACAGCGCACTAGAAAACGGAGCAGCAGGCGTATGCGCGTCACGTGTGTGATCTATTAATTCACTCTGTTACACTGCTTTCTGTGTTCAATTAGCAATGACCGTGCCGTCATTGATAGTTGTAAGTTACAACTTGTAACGAAACGAATGTATTATACTGTATTAAAGTGTTTATATACTTATATAAAAATCATTCATGAATTATCACGGTATCCACGGTATTGCAAAATTCATATCGTGGCACATCTTAATACCGGTATTCACGTTAATACCGGTACACCGCCCACCCCTAATAAAACAGTAAAAAAAAAAAAAAGCCGTAAAAAAATGCTCTCCAATACCGTAATCAAAAATGCCCTTAATCCCAAAATCCTATTCTCAACCATAAACTCTGTCCTTCACCGGCCCACAAGTCATGCTGTAGAGCCAACCCACAAACTATGCGAGCACTTCTCCATATTTTTCTCTGACAAAATCGCTTCAATCAGAAAAACCTCCCTATCTCTACACTCTCTGTATCAGAAACACCGCTCTACTCCTCAACCTGGTCTAACTTTGTTCCCCTAACCGCCGACTCGTGTAAGGACATCGTCAGCCATCTCAAGCCTACCTCCTGCCCCTCCGACCCCCTTCCCGCTACCCTACTGAAGCAGTTAATCCACATTGGTGGTCCAGGCTTGGTACTTGTGATCAACAAATGTTGACTCTCTGGCTCGGTTCCACCCGCCCTCAAACATGCAGCTGTGACCCCCTACCTCAAAAAACCAAACCTCGACCCGATTACTCTATCCAATTACCGCCGCAGCACTTACGGCCTCTGCTTACGTCATCAACTTTCGGCCGTGTTGTTTCGGTGAAAAAAGTGTTTCGGCCGAAAACGTTCACCGAAAGTGGCCGAAAATTCGGTACATCCCTAATATTCACCCTCCTAGACCTGAGCGCCGCATTTGATCTCATCGACCACAACACTCTCCTCACGCGCCTCGAGCACTGTGTTGGCATTAAAGCTAATGTGCTAACCTGGTTCCACTCCTATCTGTCCAACCGCTGGTTCACCATCAACATTGAGAACTGTAGTTCTCCCAAAACACCACTCAAATGCGGCATTCCCCAGGGGTCAATCCTCAGACCAGCCCTTTTTTTCAATCTGTCTCCTGCCTCTTGCTTCCATCCTCACAAAATTTGCCGTTGCTTCTCACTTCTTCGCGGACGACACGCAGATCTACCTGCCCTTCTCTCGCACCGACAGTAACTGTCTACAGCCGTTACTGGAGTGCCTAGCAGAGGTGAAACTGTGGCTGGCCAGCAACTTCCTGAGCCTAAATGAAGACAAGACCGAGGTCCTGGTCTTCACCCCAAGTGAAAGAACAGTTTGCAACTTAGCTCCCTCCTACCTATCGCCCTCTGTAACAAACTGCGCTCGGAATTTGGGAGTCCTATTCGACAGCCATCTCAGGTTTGACAAACAAGTCAACTCAGTAGTCAAAACTTGCTTTTTCCACCTCAGACTTCTAGCAAAAACCAAGTCTTTCCTACCACCAAACTGTCTGGAAATAGCAATCCATGCTTTCATCACGTCACGCTTAGACTACTGTAACTCACTCCACGTCGGCATCGCTCAGTCAACACTCGGACGCCTTCAGCTTGTCCAAAACGCTGCCGCTAAACTCCTGACGGGTAAACGCAAATACGACCACATCACCCCTATTCTATGCTCCTTACACTGGCTACCCATCAAATACCGGATTGACTTCAAACTCCTACTTTTTGTTTTTAAGGCACTCAATGACCAAGCTCCTCTTTATCTGTTGGAACTTTTATCTCCGCAATCTTCATCACGAACCCTTCGCTCAAACAACCAAGGGCTTCTCAAAACCCCTAGGACTCGACTTAAATGTCGGGGGGATCGCTCGTTCTCTGTGGTCGGCCCGAAACTTTGGAATACTCTCCCTCCTCGCATAAAGGCTGTCCCGTCCATCTCAATCTTCAAATCCAGACTCAAAACTCACCTGTTCTCCCAGGGCTTCGATATGCCACTATAAGTACTGTCCCTCTATGCACTGTCGTTTCTTTTCCAGTTGGATGTTAACTCTGCCGCTTTGTACAGCACAAGGGGCATTTATTAATACATATTTGCTATTCAGTGCACAATTTCTGAATAAACTAACATTTTTCTCTTTTCTTGCGAGAGTTTACTGAAGCAGGAGTTGTGTAGTGAAGTCTTTGTTCTCATTGTCGTGTTGGAATTTTAGGTGCTTGCTTAAATTACTTGTTTTAAATATTTTAAATTTAAAATATTCCTCAAAATTTTGAGCTGAGCACAATTTGCGAGTCTGCATTTGTTTTGAAGTATTCCTTCACATTCACTTACACGACGCTCAAACGTAGACCTTTCGCAGACCGTGGTATCGGCAGACTTTTGACAAGTACTTTTGTAAATGTGATAGAGGCCAATACCGGTATCGGTGCCACCCTACTTCTGAGCTGTGTAAGGTGCACGTAGTGGGCTAACGACCTCTCACTCACCGGTCATTCCAGTCGTCCCTGCGCCGATCCTCTCTCTCCCGGGAACGATCATAATCGCTCCTCTCACGCCGAAACTTATCTCTGCGCCTGCGGTCATACTCGTCATCACTGTCGGCCATGACGGTGCTGCAGCTTCTAGCTCCTTCCTGTTAGCACAGCACAAGACAGTCATTGGCTGAAGGTTGATGCTAATGTCCCCAACCACAAAGATTGCATTTGTGAGCATTTAATTCAACATACTGATTGGGTTAATTCCACACTTCAACTTAGTGTACATTACAAATCATTTGGTTGGTGTGGGAATACTTTTCAATGTGATTAAACTACCAACATGCCAAGAATCCAATGTCAGTTCTGTAACTATTAAGTATCACCCATTATTAAATAATATCATGGATACAAATAAACACAGTTTACAAGCCTGGTTTATTATGAACGCGGAACTAAGTAAAAAGAGAAATACAACCTACGGTGTTAGCAAAAGGTTAAAATGCACAAGTTGATCTCTGACCTCGTTAAACCAAAGAACGGAAACAAATGTATTAGAAAAGCTTTTTAGGAAAAAAAAAAACAATTTTTATTTGGATAACTTTGCATGAGATTTCTTCTAATTAGTAAAGTCGCTTGTTGTACAGGTTCACGCGCGCACAATGGGAACGGATGTGATGACAAGCTAAGCTAAATGCTAACATCCTTTAAGATTATGGTCCAAATCACCGAACTAAAATAAAAGCCTCGTTTAGAGTTAAAATATTAAGTGTCTTTCAGGTTTGGTACTAGTTACGGGTTGTATAATAGTGTTTTCAACAAGACAAGACGTGTTAATCCCCACGTTAAGTGACGTTTCACAGCATTCAAATGCAACGAGACGAAAAACAATTATACACGTGTGTAACAATTTCCACAAACAAAGTCAACAGCCTAAGCAAAAGTTCCGAACGATGCGACATACCAACCAATAACTCGGTTTAAGCGGTCGTTTTGTCCCGCAAGCGCGCGACAATCCGGAAAAAAATCAGAACCGGAAGGAGAAACCTTTTGTTCTACGCCAAGTAGAGCGATCGAGCGCCGCTTTCTGACCGGAAGTGAAACAGCCAAGATTCGAAAAGAAAATCATTGACAATGCATTCAGAGCCATTTTTGGGAAAAGCATATTTTATGTCATGAACCGAGTCAAACATTAAAATTTGCGGTTCCTTGTGATTTTAAACCGCTTTGTGAGTATTTATTATAAAGTAGTCGAGTTTCTTACCAGACTTATATTTTGGTGAATTTACGATCGCTAAGGCAAAATAGCAGATCTTCACACCATCTGCACAAACAAAAGTCAAAATCAAATCAACGCAGCTGCAATCGATCTTATGTGTTAAATATCGGTGGCGTGTCTACGATCAAGTCGTCCGGAGAAGAAATTTTAATCAAACCAGATACGCGCTTTCTTCAAGCTTGCAATGGATGTCATTCGCTGCGCTTTATTTCCTAGGCAGTGGCTCGGTGCGGTGTGCGCCGTTCTTCTGCTCCTCGAATCGGTCGTGGGCGACGGTGGAAACGGGAAGAAAGAGCAAGAGTGTTATAATTACGCGGGAGGACACGTTTATCCCGGGGAGGCTTTCCGCGTCCCCGTCTCGGATCATTCCCTGCACCTCAGCAAAGCCAAAAGTGCGTTCTCTCGTTCGTTTAACAACTCTCTTTAAATGTACTTTTTGTATTCGTCAATTTTGATAAATTATGTGCTCAAAATTACACGCATCTATTTCCACGAACGTTTGTTTCGCAAACACTTCCTAACAGCTGTCAGCTTATTAGCCTGATAGCGAAAGTGCTAATTTTATGTGATACATGTGCACGATTGAATTAACAAATTAATTGACAAAAGGCGTTTTGTTTGTTTGTTTGTTTACTTTTAAAGTTTTGATTACTGTTATTGCATGGTCTTTTGGTTGGGCCGTCATATATTGTACAAAACATTACGAATTTGGCTGTTTATTCATTTATTTTAATTTAATTGATTAAATTGAACTCAACTCTGTTTCTCGCCTTTTGATGTGTTTTTACAACCTTATGTGTCTGAACTTTGTAGTATAATGTCGTTTTGAAGAAGGACACGTCACGGTTGGATCCATGACCGGGTTTTTTTTCTAACATACTTTTTAGCCATGCAGCTTGGTTTATTCAATTATGTTTTGTTTATAAAAAGTGTTTTGGTCTAAACCTGTGAATTGTTGTTTTAGTTTCCAAGGCTGCACCGCACTGGGAGGGGACAGCCGTGATAAATGGAGAGTTTAAAGAGCTGAAATTGTCCGATTATAGAGGAAAATATCTGGTTTTCTTCTTCTACCCTCTGGATTTGTAAGTATTCCTAAAAATTAGATGATTCAGAACAGATTCAAAGATTGTGTCTGCTGTTTCTGTTTATTTTTTATTATTGTTTTTTATTAAAAAATAAATTAATATGAACTTGTGCATTGTACTTTTAGCACTTGTCTGTGTATTCTTTTGTGCGCTTTGAGTCAGTTAAAATGTGAAAAGCGCCTTACAAATGCTCAGAACTTGAACTTGGACTTATTCTCATTCTTGCGCATTTGTTTTTTTTTATTTTTTGCAATTTCCTTGGAATGTAGAATCAGAACTTAATTTTTTCGGTACTCTGATTCACAACGTACTTATTGCACTTTATTCAGGATTTGGATTACCTTGCATTCGGTTTAATTCCATATATCGATGCTTGCTGGGTCAAAAATGACATTGTATTCAGATTTGCAGTGGATTCTGATTCAAACTCGATTCAACTTCAGTGATCGGTTGTGGTCATTTTTTAACCCTTGTGTTGTACTGAATGCCAAAAATCTGAATCACAAGTCAAATTTTCTCAAGTTTTTGGTTTACAGTTATGAATTGGATTTTCAAGTAATTTGTGTGTTTTTCCTCAGCACTTTTGTGTGTCCGACCGAGATCATAGCATTCAGTGATCGCCTGCATGAGTTCCAGGCCATTAATGCGGAGGTAGTGGCCTGTTCCGTGGATTCCCAGTTCACCCATCTGGCCTGGTCAGAATCTACTTCAAACAAGTTCCTATGTTAGTTTCTGTGTCTCATTGATTTTCTCGCTGATCTATGTAAACATCAGGATCAACACTCCCAGAAAACAGGGAGGTCTCGGACCGATGAAAATCCCTCTTCTCTCTGACCTCACGCATCAGATCTCAAAAGATTACGGTGTCTTTCTTGAGGACCAGGGTCACACACTCAGGTACAGACAGCGTCCACCTTTACTTTTTTTACTACCAAATTTAGGCTTCCTTTAAATTGACTACAATTTTTTTTCTTGTAGTTTATTTTTACAATTTTATATTTCAAATATGTTTTGTTTATAAAAAGTGTTTTGGTCAAAACTTGTGAATTGTTTTTTTTCATCATATATGATTAGTTAACATTTTATGATAAAATTGATACATTTTTTTAAATACATTTCTGAAACACAATTTAAAGTTTCTGTATAAGCATATAAAGGTGTTATAGATGGACTTTTACAGGTTTGTCATTTGGGAATTTTTCAGCTGCTTTGACTTGCGTGGAAAAATAATATGAATTATAATAAACTTGTCCTGACTAATTTCTGTTTGAAAATTCTTTATACTGATATTTGACATTCAAGACACTAGAGAACACATACAAATCAATTTTTGACATAATTTGGCTGTGATGAGTATTTGCATGAATAACTGGGAATACACAAGCAAGCGGTTCATAAAGAAGGCAGTGACATTCAGTTTGAGCTTAACCAATAAGAGTCAGGCGGTGCCTAAAGCACTTTCTAATTTTCTAATAATGTACATGAAATACGTTTGCGTTCAACTGTTGAAACCCATCATCGTCTTAATAGACTTACAGTACTACTACTTTTATGTTTTTCTAACGTCCCTATTTATTTCACATTTAATGCTGATTAATGGTATGATCACTGTTTTGAAACATCTCAGAATGCCTTTAGTGACTACTAGATAGTGCTGACTGCTGGTGATTTCAGGGGACTCTTCATCATCGATGGGAAAGGTGTTCTCAGACAGATCACCATGAATGACCTGCCAGTGGGCCGCTCTGTTGATGAGACCCTGCGATTGGTCCAGGCCTTCCAGTACACAGACAAACACGGAGAAGGTTGAGCATCTTACACTGAGTAGTAGTTTAATATGATCAGATAAACAGTTGATATAAAATTGATCAAACCTTTGTGTAGATCAAGATTGTCTAGATAAATAACATTCGATTTGTACTCTCTGCTTTTAGTTTGTCCGGCAGGATGGAAACCAGGCAGTGAAACGGTAGGAGAAAACATTAAGAACACAAACACACGCACGCACGCTGGCACGCACGTGTCTTAATCTCTTTTTCTCTGTCCCACTTACTCTCATTTGCCTTATTTTTTTGTTTGTTTTCTATTTTTATTCATTTCTATTTTATCTCCTGTTCTACCTATCAAACTTTATCTCATTTTCTCATCTTTGATCCAATTGTTACTCTTTTTCTCTTCATGTTTCTCTTCTTTCTTTCACTCTTATTGTTGTCGTTCCTCTCTTTTGCTTTTTTTTTTTTTTTGCTTTTTATCCCCGTTTCATTCGCACCCTTCTTTTACCATCACACAGATCATTCCAGACCCTGCAGGAAAACTCAAGTACTTCGATAAACTCAACTGAGGACAACTGTTCACTTTTCGACTTCTTGCGGTTTATAAATGGGAATAAAATTTTTCTTTTTCACAAACTCATTGTTTGTTTTTGCCTGTGTATTTTTCATATACTGCTCATCAATTCAATGTGAAACTAAGTTTAAATGCATACATCTATTAGTAATTGTTTAACAATTCGAAATAGCCAAGTTATTTTTTTAACTTCCTGAAAATGTTAAACATTACTAAAAATATAACACTGACAGAAACCTTGAAATGATTGTTTAAAAAAAAAAAAAAAACGAGAATTTTGTTTCTGTGAGCCAGTGCTCATTTACAATTTACTTATCATAAATTTTCTTAATCTTATAATACAAGTTTGTATTGGAAGTTAAGCTTTTTTTCAGCCTGTGAAATTGTTCAGAAACCGAAAACTAAACTAAAAAGAAAACTAAAGTTGAACGTATAGACAGACCGGCTTTCCCAGTATCTGTAGAGCGCTGGTGTTTGAAACACCTCATGGGTTCGATTCCCAGGGAAAGCAAGAATTTGTTGAATTGTGATAGTAATGAAATGTAAGTTGCTTTGGATAAAAGCGGGTAAAATGATTGTAAAGTAAAGATGTACAGTCTGTATTTGTGAAATTTCAAAAACACGAGGCTGTGTATGTGTGAATCCAGCTGGAGACGAAATGTTTAAGAGCATCCACACAGCTTCAGGTCAAAGGTCAAACATCTGCATTTCTAAAATCACAAATCGGTTCATATAACAGAGTTTCCGATGTCCTTTTGAAAATGAAAACAAAAGCAGTTTAGGTTCAAATGCACTAAAATTCAATACAGCAAAGTTTGACTACCGCACGTTAATACTTAACTATAAATGGAAGAATCTCTCTGCAAACTAGAAGTTTTTTTTTTTTTGTGCTAAATTGCCTTTAAATTGTTCACTGTTTTTCATAAGTCGTTTTCATGGTGCTAATGCAATGCTATTGGCCTCTTGCGCTCAGTAACTAAAACTGTTTAATATTGATTGCTTTATTAGGGTTTTATTGAGTAAGGATTTCAGCGTTTGGCTGGTGTAATATTAATAAAAGAGAATGCAGTTTACTTATGCGTGAGAGAGTGCTCTTAAATCAGGAAATAGAAATTTCTTGTGCATGTAATCCTAATGTTTGCTCTTTCCATTTTATTGGTCTGTTATTGTGAACTATAAGTAAATTTATTGCAATATAAAGTGTTATATTGTTTTATTGATTAATTTCAATACAGTAATTATGATGCTGAATACTATAAATATTTTAATAATACTAAAGTGTCTGATCAAATAATTATTAATACCTAGTTGTTTAGGGTCAATTTAAACGGTAAAAGAGGGTGTAATTTCGGGTGCCACTAGGGGCACCAGAGTGACATAGTTTTCTAGATTTGTTGTTAATTTCTATTTTCTCTTTTTCAGCAGAAAAATTTCAAACATTCAGCAGAAGCTTTGTTAAATCCAGAGCTACTTTTAGACCAAGTTTACTTGCAAAATGTATAGCTACCGAAGTTAAATACAAAGGCACTTGGTGTAATAAGAGTAATACGTTGTCTGAAATTTTGTAATAACTGTGTTCTGACCTTTGCTCTCAGGAACGGGACACGGGCGTATCGAACCTGCTGGAGGTTTTCTTGTTTTGCCAACACACTCAGAACGTCCTTGACCTTAAGTGTTTGCATGGAAAATACATTCAAAAACAACCACATTGCATGATATTTTTTTTTCATTAATTTGTGTGTGTGTGTGTGTGTTAGGATCTGTTTATGTATGTGCATTCTGGTTGTGTTTGTGTGTGTATGTCTATAGAAGTCCAGGTCCTTGCTTTTTGTATACAGTATGTGTGTTTGGCTCTTATATACTATATATATACACAGCTTAGATTTATGTTTTTCTTAATATTTTATTGTTTATATGTGTGTATAAAGAGGGATGTGTCACAAGAAAAGTTCTGGGCGTGGTCTAGAAACACCATTCCCCTTCCAGTGATCATTAAAGGCAGAGCAGCAGCTGCTTCCAACAGACCCTTAATCGGAGCAGATGCTGAATGCCTGGACACGGCAGATCTCAGACCTGTAGCTGAGGGTGAACCTCTGAGAAGCGGATGAAGAAACTAATCCTCCTACTCTTCCCATACCGAGGACTAGCAGGCAAAGGAAAAAAGAACAAAAGAAGAAAATGGCCAACTTTATCTTACGGAAAGCCGAGCCAAAGGACGTGTCTGACATACTGCGACTCATAAAGGTGATTCATTCTGTTTTTTAAATTCATCCAATCAGTTTTATCATGCAGGTGTTATGTGACACACATGATTTTATAAAACTACACAAATTTGCAGGAACTGGCCAAGTACGAGCAAATGGAGCATCAAGTTGTCCTCACTGAAAAAGGTCAAGTGAACATATACACAGTTACTTTTACACATTCAATACGCACAGTTTATTTAAACTGGATATTTTAATTGAGTACCTATTAGTATATGTTTTTTACTAAAACTGTGTTTGTTTCGCTCAATGTGTGAGAGTGTTTGTGTCTCTCTGTCCCGCTCTATGATTGGCTGGTCACAGTCTAGATTAGAAGATTGGTCTGGTGCAATTGGTCCAGCTTCCAGTGGCCTGAATTGGGTGGACTAATGTAACTCAAACACACTAGGACTGTCCATCCATCCATTTTCTGAATCCCTTTTACATTGGTGGGTCACAGGGAGCTGGAACTGAAGGCGGGATACACATCACAGCGATGGCCAGCCAATAGAGCGGAACATATCTTGCTCACACTCGCACTCATCTATGGGCAATTTTCCAAACTGAACATGTTTTGGTGCTTTTCTGACTGTTCAGTGATTAATAAGTGTAGGGTTCATCTCCTGTAGAACTCCTGGAGGATGGTTTTGGTGATCATCCCTTCTACCACTGTATGGTGGCTGAAGTGCCCAAACAGCAGCAGAGCGCTGACGGTAAGAGTCGGGTTTAGCTGAAATACTGCTTCCGATAATAAATTCAGTGATTTTGGTACTTACAGTCTGTTACAGATGTATTAGGACATTATTGATTTTTAACAACACAAAAACATTCGAGATGGAACTCTGCTTTATTCCCAGTTAATGTTTACAACAGATCTACTCACAATTATGGAATTTGAGGGATTGAGAATTAGTTTTTGTTTATTAGCTTGTTGTTTTACTTCCCAAAATACATATTTATTTATTTATTTATATAATTTATTGTAGACAACTCACCTCTTAATAATTTTNTAAATATACTAAGTAAATATTCAAATTAGTATTTTATTTTATTTTATTTGTTGTGACAAATTTTAAATAATAAAAAAATCAAACAATTTTCTTATTCCATTGAACATTGATTTAATTATATTTTCTTAGGACATTATCTGATAATATCTGAATAATTTCATTAAATTACTGGCAAGGATTTTATTATAATTGTTAATTAACTTCATTTTTGTGTTTTAATTGTCATTCATTGATTTCACTTTAATTTGAATAAGTTGTGAATGTTCCATACACTTTCTGAAACTAATCCTGTGCTTTGCTGGAACCGTAATGGGAGTTTTGTCTATCGCTCAGGTCATGTGATCATTGGATTTGCCATGTATTACTTCACCTATGACCCCTGGATTGGGAAGTTGCTCTATCTTGAAGACTTCTACGTCATGACGGAGTACAGGGGTGCGAGTGCCAGATTAATCTCACTGCTCAATCTAGTTAGTGGTTTATTTCACTAATACTTTATCGACCCTGACCTAGGTTTCGGAATTGGTTCTGAAATCCTGAAGAAACTGAGTCGGGTGAGTCCCACTATCCTTTAATAACTCAACCAGCTGCACTTCAGGGTTAAAAGTCAGTTAATCATTACTCGCAGATAGATGATCCAACACCGTTTGTTGTTCTTCAGTGACAACTGCTCTGTCTCTGCTTCATTCTCTTTCTGTCCAATTATTGTCTGTCTATATCTCTTTTATTGACTGCATCTTTCTATGTATTTGCTCATCTCATTTCTTTCTTACGTATGAATAAACATACATTGTACCTCATTAAATAAATCGTCTTGTATAATGTTTCATTTAATGTTAAAACTTTTTTCTTTTTTTGGAATTTGGAGTGTTGTTTTTCAAGATGCCCTGAGAGCAATTGGCCAATGTTAGAAGAAAAAAAAAAGAGTTAAAGGCAGATTTAGGAGCATATTTAAGAAAAAATGCTTTGAAATGTTTTTTCTTTGCATTGGTATGTACGTGTCTACCATAGAGGTATACGCTGTAAGTGTACTTCTTACATATTCATTTTTGTGGCTACAAATTTTGTGCTTAAAAGTAAGAAGTTGGACCTGCCACCCAAGCGTTGCAGGTTAAAATACCCAGTCCGGTGGATTCCACAACTGCATGTTAAGGCTGCCCACTACTCTGGGTTTGTGTGTGTAACTTCACTGGATGGTTAAATGCAGAGCACAACACTAGTGGCCATACTGTATCAACAAACTCACTCACTAAAGTGGGCTTTTTCTTGTTCGGATTCAGACGGCGGTCCGGACCCGCTGCAGCAGCTTGCACTTCATTGTGGCCGAGTGGAACAAACCCTCCATCGACTTCTACAAGCGGCGTGGCGCTTCCGACCTCTCGCTGGAGGAAGGGTGGAGGCTTTTCAAGATCGACAAGCCAAACCTCCTCAAGATGACGAACGAGGAGTGACGCTGACGGAGTGGATCTTTACTCATCTAATGACATTTTAGTAAAAACATATTACTCCTAATTTAAGGGACCCACTAAAGACCCATAACTAATATTTGATTCATTACTTTATTCAGTCTTTGTGTTTCAATTTATATGAAAATTAAACATGTTAAAAGATGTGCCTCTGTATTTCTATACTTCTAAACACTCTCACCCGATTTCATAATTCTTTTTGCCTCATTCTCTTCTTATCTTTCACACTTAGTCTTTTTCTCTTTTATTCTTTCCTTTTCTTTTACTATCTTTCTGTCTCACTTCTTATCCCTTTCTCTCTATCCTGTCTCGGCATTACTCTCTGCTCTCTCTTTACGATTTATTCTCAGTAATCAGTATTCTAAGTATAGAAGTGTGAGCTCAACACAGCTGTCCAGCCAGAATTATGTCAACTGTCCAGACAATGATATCCATCTCGACATTCTGTAACTTTTACAATAAGAATTGGGTAATGCATAAATGCTTTTGTTGAAACAGCAGGAAGTATCTCAGACAAGCTCCACAACAAGGTCACATGTTTTGACCAGAGTTCCTGCTGAGAGTGGATTACAACACTCATTTTCTGTCTCTGTCATACGAGTAAACAACCCTTTAAAATTGTCTTTCCACTCCACAAAATGTATTTTGTTTTTATATAGAAAATGTTTATAACAATATGAATATGTACACACACACACACACACACACACACACACACACACACACACACTTGCATTATCTGACTATCCACGAATGGAAACGTATTATACAGAATATAGTTTAAGTATAATATGTCTACCATAAGTATCATAAATATTTATCTCAAAGTTACCGAGATGAAAAAAACCCATAAGAGGGCATAGTGGTTTGTCGATCTGGTTTTTACCGGAATTTTGTGACAGATCTCGTGAGCACTATCCTGTTTCCGTTATGACGTCGGCTCTGTAGATGTATAAATACACCCTTAGCACAACACTCGCAGAAAAGCGCTTCCGGCGACTTCAGGCTTAATGTGATTCCGCACCGACAGGGTGGAAAACCCGAACTTTGTGCTGAGGGGAGCCCCTTAGAACCGAATGAAGAAACACATTTTACTACTTTTCACATACCGAGGACTTGTTCGAAAAGGGAAAAAGAGTAAAAGAAGAAAATGGCCAATTTTATATTACGGAAAGCCGAGCCAAAGGACGTGTCTGACATATTGCGACTCATAAAGGTAAAACGGAAGTACGACGCACGCGAAGGTGTCATATAACCGTTTATTTCGATTTTTTTGCTTGGTAGCAAAGCAATTAAAAAAATAAGGAGAGTATGAAGCGAATCTAAGATAAAAATAGTAATTGCTAACAACTGAGAAGACCGTTATAGCTAGAGGAAAATACTTTTTGTTATGTTGATATGGTTTAGACGTTACAACGATAAACTTCAAGATCTATATGCTCTAATATTTAGTATATGTGTGATTGTAGGAACTTGCCAAGTTTGAGGAAATGGAGGAACAGGTTGTCCTTACAGAGAAAGGTGGGAGGAGTTTGATGTTTTGGTGTGTGTGATTGGTGTGATTTATTTGTTGCTGTGTTCCAGAGCTTCTCGAGGATGGCTTTGGAGATCATCAATTTTATCACTGTGTTATTGCCGAGGTCCCAAAAGACAAGCAGTCGGTCAAAGGCAAGTCCACAACTGTTCCTTCAGTCTAACTCAAAACACATTTTCATTTTTAGCGCATGTTCTTACACGCACATGTACATGTACATTCACTGGATCTATACGTCATCTCTCATTTCAACATCTGTCCACCCATCCATAAATCCATCTTTTATCAGTTGAGGCCTAGTGGTTAGATTTGGCCTTGCAATCAAAAGGTTTCGGTTTTGACTCCTAGAACAGGAGGTTCCATGATTGAAGTGTCCTCGAGTAAGACACTAAACTGAATCTGATCCCCAGCTTAAAGCCTTTTCTGTCCATCGCTTGCTTAAACTGGTCAAATACAAATTCCCATACAGCGTTGCATAAAACCACATTATCTATCACTTCACTACATCTCACTATTCATCTATGTGAATATGTCAATGTATCTTTCTGTCTATCTATCTATCTTTCTGTCTGTCTGTCTATCTATCTATCTATCTATCTATCCATTTATTATCTTCAATCTAGACATGGCTTGAAACAAAGTCATGAAACTACACACCACTAACCGGCGGATGCGTTGTAAAGTAAAATGTTACAATGCACTAATAAAATGACACAAAAAGCAGACAAGGTTAATCAGACTGAAAACCAGACTTTAACCTGTTTGACCATCGTTTATGATTAGTATTATATGGAGCTGTGGGTGTTTATGTGGCATGCCTTCTCTATTGCTCAGGATTCACAGTGGTGGGCTTCGCCATGTACTACTTCACCTACGACCCCTGGGTGGGCAAGCTGCTCTACCTGGAGGACTTCTATGTGATGGAGGAGTTCCGAGGTCTGTGATCATGTTGTGTAGGTAATCTATATAAAGTATTGGTAGTTTTTAATATACCAGCTATTATTTACAGGGTATGGCATTGGCTCTGAGATCTTCAAGCTGCTGAGTGAGGTAAACACAAGAGTTACAAATGACATTTTTTAGTATTATTATTTTGTTTTTATTTTAAAATATTAGATTTCCAAAATATTGTTGATTTCCAGAGACACGAAAATCATTACAGCAGTACAACAACATACAGAACATTGTTTCTGGTTCATTGCATCATATTGTACATGAAAAAATACATGCTAAATACACCATTATAGAATGTATGACTCTATTCATGAAAATACATGTTTACTTATCTACTGTGTGTGTGTGTATATACACACACATGTGCTTCTTGTAGACCGCAGTGAAGACTCGCTGCAGCGGGATGCACTTCATCGTGGCCGAATGGAACACCACGTCCATTCAGTTCTACAAGCGGCGTGGAGCATCCGATCTCTCGCACGAGGAGGGATGGCGTCTGTACGAGATCGACAAGAGCAACCTGCTCAAGATGACAGCCGAGTCGGCGAGGTCATGAAGTCACTGACTTCAACATCAGCCCTTTTTAGTATCAATTATTAAAGTTTAGCAATTTACCATGACAAGAGTGTGTTTTTCAATCAGAGTTATAACGTAGAGGTGCTCAAACACCACACGTTATTAACATTGATACTCCATTGATTACTCTTAATCATGCATTTCTGTCTTGTTTTTATAAACCGTATTTATAAAATGCACTCCAGTAAACCTTGACTTGCTGGACAGTGACACTGTTTTTAAGACAAGTCGACCTTTAACTTGACCGACTGGAAGTGGAAGCGCTTGTGTTTCAGTCATCACAACCCAGAAGTTTCACCAAGTGCATTTATTACAGTAGCTTGTTCTGAAGTACAGTAGTTTACAAACAGAACCATTGTGCAAAAACACCCCTTGACAACTGTGCAACCTGGAAAACATCAAAGTTCACGCTAATGAAAAACTTCTTTAGAATGTCTACGAAGAAGTTAGGTAATTGCTAGTAAATTTGATTTGTTTTTTAGTGATTAATTAAAAACGGATTAAAGAGAGTTTCCTAGTTTATCTGTTGCTGGTGTCTTCAGGAGACGTCTTTGTTCGCTCCGTCTGTCAAAAAAGAAAAAAAAAATGTTTGACCTGATGGCGAGATGCTTTTTTTGTCACGCACGCCTGATTCGGATTTAAACCGAGTTAACATGCTGAAAATAGAACTCACCACGGATCCAGACTCTGGTTGGCCCCGAAACATCTTCTCCGTGGTGACGTAAACCTGAATGGTCCAGTCATACAGCGAGTCTCCGGTGGCCTGAACACAACAATTGCTCATTATAAATACTGCATGAGTACAAAGTGAGTATTTGAACAAATGTAGAAACTAGGGCTGTCAAAATTAACACGTTAACTCATGCGATTAATTAAATGTGTTTAATTGCGTCAAATTTCATTAACGCTGTTAATCGCACTTCCGGTACTTTTCCGGTTTTGCCATGTTTTGAGCTTATAGAAAGAATAGAGTGCAATTCAATTATTCACAGTCTCTCAGATGACAGCGTGCGCATGCACACAGACCATATGTCGGACTATTGTTCCTTTATTTCAAAATGTGTGATCAATCTTTTCAGCTAGACTAATTATCAGTGCAATACTTTTGCCACACAAATATACAAATACATATCCGTATCCATACATAACTCTTTTCCTCAAAATAAACTTACTTATTTATTTTTTAATTATTAAAACCGGCTTACCCATTGTTTTTTTTAGTCAAAACGGTATATTACAGTATTTAAACAAGTGTTTATTTTGTGTTGAGTTTACATTATTTACATTTTACACTTCATTATTCAATATTACAAGATTCTATACTTGTTCATGTTATTAATTTTCATGTTATTAATAATTGTTAATACTAAATAATTATTATTATAAAATTATTATTATTATTATTATTTGTGATTTAATCGCGATTATTTTTTTGAGGAAGTGTGATTAACTAGTTTAATTTAATCGTTTNAAAAAAAAAAGACGTATTTTTCTTACACAACAGAATCAACTGTATTATTTATTTAAACAAACTGCCATTAATAAATAGAATTAGGAAACATATCATTAAAGGATTTAAAATGTCACCCTTTATAAACCTTTGACCAGCTTGTAATAATGATTTTATGAAATCAATATTCATTAGATTTTTTTTTAATAATGTGTCATTGTTGTCTTCATATTTACATTTTTATCAGTGAGTTTTTTTAACCAACCACTTTGACAGGGATCCAATTCCCTACTACTGGACCACAACAGCTACTTTGTACAATGCATGAATCAAACTTGTATAAAATTGTGATAGTCTCTATCTATCAACATATTAAGAAACAGAATTTTGTGTTTGGAAAAAGTTGATGCAGAATAAGTTTATGGTCTGGAAAGTTGCGATATTTGATCCAGCGACTCCCAGAGAAGTGATCAGACTTTGACTATTTAAACCAAAACACACCTTCTACACACAAATCTAACAAAACAGACACTGCGTCAGAAAACAAGCTTGATGCACTTTCCAGTGTGAGGTGAAACTCAAGGCCTCAGGAGTTGTTAGGAATGCGCTTCATGATGTGCAGGAACATTCCAGAAAGAAGTTTCAACCTTTCTCTTTCTCAGTCTGATTTCCAGATGTGTCTCAGCAGGACAGACGAATTAAACACACAAACACTGGCATCAGCCAATCAACACAGCAGACGCATACTCGCTTACACACGCACACACACACACGCGCGCACCGACCTTAGCGAGTGTCACTGCCTCCTGTGGATAGTACAGAGATGTAGCCACAGACATTAAACCTGCGGGAAACATCAACCTCTTCCACCGAGAGCCTGAGGAGAAACAAAAAACACATACATTTTGATATGTTTTTGGGTGAAGCAATTAGAGCTAAAGAGAATTTGTTCCTGACGCACTTCTGCCGAGAAAAAGGCCAATGATCCCGGTGAAGCCGATCACTGCAACTCGGGGGTAAAACTCAGCAGGAGGATTCTTCACAAACTCAACCCCGTCTGAAGCACAGAGCAAACACAGCTCCAGCATCATGGGATTTCTGTCGATGTGATGACCCTCACTCACTTCGTCCAAACCGTATGGCGCCGTCGGCTTTGGGCTTCAACACTGCGTAAACTCCCTGAGACACACATACGCACAAGCATGAAATAGGAAAAAATCTTGATTTAAAAACACAACAGTCAAAAAAATATATGAATAAGAATAGCATATTTTATCTTTATACCCTTTTTTATTGTTTTCTATTCTTTATCTTTTTATTGTATTTCCCGCCTTGCAAATTTTGTTGTACCTCCCCCATCCCTAGGTTTAATGCTGGAACGACCAAAAACACATTTCACTACATGTTGTACCACGTATTATTTGTATGTGAAAAATAAAATTTGAATTTGAAATACATCAAAGCACCAAAACACTCAAATACAAAAATGACATTTCAAAAAGTATGAGAAAATAAAATAAAATAAAATATGATAAAATAAAAGTGTGATTTTATAAAAACAACAACATCGTACAACAACGTGTAATTCTATATGCTTAAGTAAAACAGTAGTTTGAGACTATAAAGAAAGAAAGAGTGTTTTCCCTCATGTGGAGGTCATTATACTCTGGCAGTCTAAAGGTTTGTAGGGGAACTTTATCACATATAGGTTTATGATTTGATTGGCAGATCAATCTGCTTCCTAGACAGATTTTATCACCAAATAAGTGACTGTAACCTTTGACCCTATAAAAAATGATCAATGAGTCAAATGCATAAATGTCCATGGCCATGACAATGTGAGGACTCTCTTTGAATTATAGTTCATTTCAGAATGTCACCAACATGAGAGCAGAACTGCAGAGAGATGCAGGGTTATAGAATTCATGAAGCGTAAAAAAAAAGAATGAAAATGACGGAAGATCGAGATGAGATGAAAAAGACAGAACAAGACTGGAGAGAGAACGAGCTAAATTAATAAATAAAAAAAGCGGTGCAGACAGGGAGACAGAAAAAAAACGTAAAAATTACGTGCAAGAATTCCTCAGGGTGGTAGAGAGAAAGAGAGTGGAAGGGAACGGACGAAAGACAAAAGGAGAAAGGAAAGGAGAGTGATAAAGAGGAAGTGAGAGGGAGTGGAAGAAGAAAGGGATATACAGTATATGCATATAAGAGAAGGATAAAAATAATAATAATGTTGTTAATAATAATAATATTAAGAAGAAGAAGAAGAAGAATAAGAAAGTCCTTTATTTGTCTCACAGTAGGGAAATTTCCTTGTCACAGTAGCACTAAAAAACACGTGCAGCATCAACAGGTATATACAGCTTAGAAAAATACAAAAGAAAAATACGAAGATGTTGTAGAATATAAAAATATGACAATTTATACACAAACATACACAAATGGATAACACTGACTACAAATATTGCACAGAATTAAGTAAAGATAGAGAGGGGGGGGAGAGAGAGAGAGAGAGAGAGAGAGAGAGAGAGAGAGAGAGTGTGTGTGTGTGTGTGAAGAAAGCCATGGCATAGAGGGTGTTGTCACATGCATGTGTTCACCTGAGCTTTCTGATAGGCTGACCTGGATGCTTGCTGAGAGCAGATGGAACACCAGAACCAAATCAGAATAAAAAGAAATCAAGCCAACTTAAAAAGAAATCAAGGAATGACAAATGATTGTGAAGGACAGGAAGGGAAACACGCAACACGCAAATGTGTTAAATAATCCCACGTGACAGGTGGTCGTGTGGCCCATCTGAAGCATTCAGCAATTAGAATGATGACATCATCACATCGATATGATTGACAATTGGAGTACCTGACACCAGGTGACGCAGGGCTCCACCTGTTTCCTCAGGCCCGACACAGTCTCCTCCAGCTGTCCTCTCTCCCTCTCCGCACAGTGACCAATTTGCGGGGCCGTGTAGAGAGACAGCTGCAGACACATCAACAGAGACATGGTTGGATAGACAGACAAATAGAGAAATGGACAGACAAAAGTGTATAAGTTGATGAATGAATAGAGACAAACAGATCTAGATACAAACCCAATTCCAAAAAAGTTGGGACCCTCTACAAATTGTGAATAAAAAAGGAAAGCCATAATTTACAAATATCATAAACTAATATTTTATTCAGAGTCAAATGTAGAAAGCATTTTAAATGTCTAAAGTGAAACATTTTGAAATTGTTGGCCGAATATTGGCTAATTTATTATTTCTTGAGAGCTACACATTCCAAAAAAAAAAGAGGCAGGTACCTATAGGAGGCAGAAAAAGTGAAGTGAACCCTTGAGAAACAGCTGGAGGACCCGTTTGCAAGAGATTAGGTCAATCAAAAAAAACCCACCAAAAGTGACAGTGTTTCTCAGAAGTTGACAGAATTGGCAGAGGATGACCAATTACCCCAATGCCGTGACAAAAATTGTGGGGCAATATCAGAAAAAAGTTTCTCAGAAAAAAACTGGAAAGAATTAGAGATTCAAAGATTCTGGAACAATCTCTGTGTGTAAGGGTCAGCGCCGGAAAACCACCCTGAATGCTTGTGACTTTCGGGTCTAAGACGCCATTGCATCACACACAGGAATGCCACTGTGATGGAAATCACAACATGGGCTCAAGACTACATCCAGAGAATATTGTCAGTGAACACAATCCACCGGGCCCCAGTTTAAACTTTATAGTTAAAAAACTAAGCCATATCTGGACATCATTCAGAGGCGCATGTGTATTCTCTGTGCCAAGGCTCATTTAAAATGGACGGTGGCAAAGTGGAAAACTGTTCTGTGGTCAGAAGAATCAAAATTTGAAGCTCTTTTTGGAAAAGTGGGATGCCAGAGGACAGGGACAACCCATGTTGTTATCAACACTCTCTCCAGAAGCCTGTTTCTCTGATGCTGTGCGGCTGCATTACAGCGGGCACTGACAGCTTACACATTTGGAAAGACACCATTGATGCTGAAAGGTTTATTAAGTTCTAGAACAACTTGTGAAATCAAAAAATTTGAAATCAACTTATTTTCCCCCCTATAATTATACATTTATCAGTTTAAACAATTGAAAAGTCATTTGTGTTGTACTCTGAATAAAGCATAGATATTTGAAACTTCCACTTGATTGCATTCCGTTTTTATTCACAATATGTGCAATGTCCTTTTCGGAACTTTTTCAGAATTGGGTTTGTAGATTAAATATCAAACAAAAAAATTGACATGGACTGACAGATACAAAACAGAAGCAAAACAGAAAGACATTGATACATAATTATTGATAGTTAATGTCTCGCACCTCATCTACACTCAGGGTTGCTCTACTCTTCTCCTCCGTCGCCGCCAGCACTGATCCTGAAATCCATCCCAGAGTTCCACACGCTCCCGTCAGCAAGCCAGCCTTTCACAGCAGCCGAGGAAACACACACACCCCTGTCACAGCTCAGTCATCCACTTAAAGTCCGTTTGTCTCCTTATCTATGAAATTCTGTCTGTCTCTCTTTCTGTCCATCTAGTCATGTCCGTATCTCTGTCCATTTCCGTCTTCTCCACTCACGTAAATTGTGTATTAATTGCTGTGCATACAGTAAAATGAATCTTGGTCTCAGTCTGTTTTTAAGGTAGAGCTGAAAGAGATTTTTATTTCTGAATTTGAGAAATGCGTCTAGTGGTCAAACTCGGAAACGCACGACAACGGGAACAAGCCGCGGATTACCGCTACAGTCACGTGACTTGTTCAAACCAGACGAAAATCGCAAGGATAGAGCAAGGACACAGAGTAATAATGTCTACAGCTTCTAAGAAAACTATTTAAATTTAAGAAGTAAACGGAGACGCTGCCGTTTATTCTATACGAGTTGATTGCCCATGTTTTATAGAACGTATTACATATCAGAGTTGACAAAAACCGATCCCTTTCTGTAGCAGTAAACCTTGTTAAACGATTAAATATTTTAATCTCTTTGCAGGATCTTCAACCATGTTCTTGTGTCGTGTGTCCTTAGATTTATTTTAATTTTGACATTTGAAAATTCGTTGGTAATCTTTTCATTTAATCTAATTTAAAAAGCAACGGATAGTAAGAAATATGTAGTATAAAATTAAAGTTGCTGTCTCGCTTTAACTGTTCGATTTATTTAAATGGTTAAAGTTTTTTTTATTCTCACCTTGTGCATGTTCCTGTCTTCTTCGTCAGCACGTTTGTGGGCAGTGGGCACGAGCAAGTTCAACGACTGTCGCCATCTACTGTGAAGGTTATACGGTCTCTATAATTTGATATAATTGCATAGATTTTTCCCCCGCTTCCTAACGTTTATAAAAAAAACTAAAACGTTAAGAGATTTTTTTAAAACGTTCTAAAACGTTTCGAAAACGTTTCTAAAACGTTAAGAGAATTGCATGTTTGTGGGCACGAGCAAGTTCAACAACTGTCGCCATCTACTGTGGAGGCTATACGGTCTCTAATTGTATATAATTGCATTGATTTTTCCCCCGCTTCCTAACGTTTATAAAAAAAACTAAAACGCTAAGAGAATGCAACGAAGTCTTTAAAATCAGCGTGTTATGCATTTCAGTCTTCGTTGATTAATAAATTGTCTTAGTCTGCCATCTAGTGTCCTTCATCAACTCATCACAGCAAGAATGACCCGAGCTCGTGACTTGAGGTGCACTGAACAAATGCACTGAATGCACACAATTGCACTGAACTTTAACTTGAGTTTGAGGCCCCATCCTTTCTGTGTGGAGTATGCACGTGCTTTCATTGGGTTTCCTGCTGTTTCCTCCCAAAGTCCAAACACATGCTTTTCAGGTAAATTGAAAAATTGAGTTAGGGTTACAGTGGGCCAACAATTCAGAGTGTGAGTCCCGCCTCAGGCCCAGAGATGCTGAGATAACCTGTGACTCTGCGCCCCAGTATGCAGTAGAAAACGGGATGGATGGATGTCTTTGGCCAACATTTGTTTTGTTAAATCTAATCTATTAAATCGTTTATAGTTTATTTTGCCACCTAGTGTCTATTAATTTAAATGACTCTTTATGAGCAGACGTGCTCAAGTGGGGAATTGGACTTGTGTGCAAGAGAATGCAGGTTCGAATTTCTCTCTGGCTGGTTCTGCAACTGACAGACTGCTACACTTGACCTTTGTGTCCTTGGGCAAAGACACGTCCCTCATAGGCCAAGGCTTAAGTTAAGTGTCAAGTCATCTTTATTTTTAAAGCAATGTAAAAAACAGACGAAACGGACCAAAGTGCTTCACACTTTTAAAATAATGAAAAGGCAATCACAATAAAATGAATACAAAGTAAAAAAAAAACAAAAAAAAAACGATAAATTATATTAAAATTAATAAAATCCATAAAACAGTATCAGGCACTAAAAAAGGCTCATGCTGTGTTGTACGCCAAAGAGAAAAGATGAGTTTTGAGTCTAGATTTAACTTGCAGAGGGAGAACGCTCCCCAACCTCGGGCCAACCAACGTGGCTAACACCGGGGTGATGTGCTCCCTTTTAAGAGTTACTGTGAGCAATCATCCAACAGCATTTTTCCCCAGCTGAAGACGCGACAGGGAGACACCTATGTAAAGGGCATTACAATAATCCAGTCGAGTTGTAACAAAAGCATGAACCACTTGCTGCAAACGGTTACCTGACAAAAATGACTTTACTTTCGCTAGCTGCCTGAGGTGAGAGAAGCTGGATTTTACCACTGCACTGACCTGCTAGTCCCAATTAAGTTGCTAACCCCACTGTTCTGGGTTAGTTTGTATTCACTTCACAGTGTGTGTGACTTCACTAGATGGTTAAATGCAGAGCACAATTTTGGTCTGGTTCATAGTGGCTATAATGGTCACTCACTTCACTTTTCAACTATGCCGCAATAACTGATATCAACTTTTCATATTTATACAAATATCTTAACGTGATAAGGCTAAAATCGATAAAAACATGTTTTAACAAATTAATGTTAATTAAACATTTTGTACATTTTGTACACTTTAGATACCTCGAGATAATAATTAAAATGAATAGAAGACAAACACTCACACACACACACACACACACACACACACACACACACACACACACACACACACACACACACACACACACGACATAACCTGCAATGTCCACATTAACATGTTTCAATATATTTAACCACAAATAAATTAATTAATTACATATTGTCACAGTTGTTTGGTAATTTCTTCGAAAAGATTCGTTTGTTAATAAGAATTTGTGTACTTTGTGTAGCAATACACAGTATTTTACCTTATATGTACCACAAATTGGAACTAGTTTCTGGTAGTATATTACACAAAAAAATAATTTGACAATAAAATGTAGTGTATATTCAATATTTCTGTTGAGAAGACTATATACCGTATTTACTCAACTATAAGTCGAGGATTTTTCCTAAAAAATTCGAGCTCAAAGTGGAGGGCTCGACTTATATGCGCGGTTTACCAAAATAAAAAATATTTTACTCAGAACAGTGCGCAGATATTTCACCCTTTCTGACAAAAATAAACAGCATGGACACAAGCGCGGTAATTAAATGAACATTTATGACGCGAACTAAATACATCTTTTAGAAAACGGCACAACCCGTGCAAAGAAGCACTGACACACACACACTTTTTTCACACGCACACTCTCGCACACTCTTTCGGCTCAGCTCTCTTCTGTCTCTAGTCTCTATTTGGCGCGGGGCTTCACTAAAAAAGGAGTCACATGGTGGATTTCGAACGTTGTATTTACTCCCAAAACACGAGTTAGCATAACCGTCTGATTCTCGGGAGAACTTCCTTAAAGGGGCAGGGCACTTTTCCCAGACATCTTTAAAATGATAATGCAACCATACCAATGACAAATTAAACTTAAACATAAATGAACAATATCTTAAATAGATTAAACCAACGTAAACAAACAGCTACTTGATTTTTAGGTTTCCTTTACCACCAATGATGTCTGAATACTTTTATTATTTCTATAGGAAGGAATGAAGAGCATCTGAACAGGTGTTCTAGCTTTATTTCCCTGTGCCGCTTTAGTGTCTCTCTGGGCTCTATAAAACAGAATCTACTTTATATCAAACCCAAAATTGGGTTTCTACTCATTTCTGTCTATTCACTTTTCTCTCATTTCTTTCCCCCGACTTATAAGGTCTAAACAGAATACCACAATCTCACAGCTGAAGAGAGATCGACTTATAAGCGAATCGAAGCGGATCGACTTATAAGCGAGTAAATACGGTATGTATCATAATGTGATATTTCTTTATTCGTATACTCATTAAACACTTTGTTCGCAATATTTCTCCAAGCTGCATTTAGGTTTGTGGAAGGTGCAAACAACATGGTGCGAAAAGCCCTTTTGGACGTTTGGAACCGAGGAACAGACCAGAAATGTGAAGATATGTGCGAGAAAAAAAACATTCCGGAGTTGCTCCGGTCTGACTGCCATTTTCAACGGCCTTCCGCATTTTCCTGCGGCTCTGCGCAGTGACGTGTCGCGCTGACGGCGGCTCGCGCTGTGGCGGAGCTGCGGGCTGCAGCGCGTCGATCTGTGGAGCTCCGCCCTCCCTGCGCACACTGCGGCCCGCCCAGCGCCTGCTAACTCCCGATCCAGCCCTGCCCGAGTCTGGGGGAATCCGACGGCCTTCCTGTCCGCCTGGGCAAAATCTGGAGGCCGCCCCGCTCGTCGATCTACGGTAAGATGTCCATTGCTGGGAATCTGTCAGCGCGGGTTTTGATTTTACACGCGCGCTGCACCTGCATGACAGTGCGATGCGCGATTATTGCGCGTTTTTTTTTGCATTGTGCTTTGCGTTACGGCTGGAGTCGAGAGGCCTCGGATTGGCCGCCGGGCCCCGGGCCTCTGGAAGGCCGCAGTAAGGCCTCATTCTCTGGGGGTGGGTTATTGTTTATAAGCGAGCTCGCACGGGCGCGCGACGTTAAACACCCCTTTGTTTTAGGAGACAGGGCGCGCGCTCCCGTTAGAGCTTGCGGAGGACTGGACACTCGGCGCTTCTTTAAGCACAAAATGGCGTACGCAGGTCCGTTCTCCTGTCAATGTAAAGGGAAATTATGGTCAGAAGGCGCCATGTTTATGTCCGGTTTTGTGTGCTGAGATATGAGGCGGTCGTCGCGGGCTTTCTCCATGTCGTAGGCTCGGTGGGCGCTACCGTGCTCGGTCGTCTTGTGTTGTTCAATGCGATGATTCATATTGTTGCGTTTATGGCAGCACTGTATTGTTTCATATTCGTACTAAAACCTCTGCTTTTTCCAAGTTGCGCGGTAAATTAGTTTGATACCTTCGCAGTCATTTTTAAACTCAACTGTCACACACCCCTTTCTGTCGGTCCGTTTATTAATACATACAGTCATCCGTCTATTTCTGCATATCATTCCTGTCTGACATATTACTGTGTAATGGAGATCATTTAATAATACAGTGTAATTCGCTGCCTGTCTGTTAAACCCATTCTGTATTTTGTTTTAATGAAATAACTAATAAAATCCAATACATATTGTACAATTTCTGTTTACGTTTCATAATTTTTTTTTACATAGATCTACAACTACATATGCATTCAGTGCATAACAATACGTTTTGTAAAATACACGTTTTTCTGGATTTCAACAGATGCCATTATTCAACCCAACTCATGTTTACATTGAATTGTCATTCCATATGAGAATTGTCATGGACCACACAGCAGCCGGAAATTATCGGTTTCAACTGACTGCAATTTGGCAAAACCTCCACTTCAAAAGTCCCAGTTTTCTCCAATTGTGGTATTTCTTTCACATGTGTTTTTGCATAATTTCTCTTATTAGATTAAAGAATAACACGTTGCTATTAACAATTCGAAGAGATTATAGTTTGCAGGATGAAAGTACAATACCATGACAAATACTCTTTTTTTCATGTTCATTTCTAAACCACTTTTCCATCTCTGGGCCACAGGGAGCTGGAGCCAATCAAAGCAGCTCTGGCCTAGAAGAGTAGGACACACTGCATATACATGCAGATCTGTGGGAAATGTTGTAGTCTTAAATTCCCCAGAACGTTTGTGTTTAGACTGAGGGCAGAGATCCAGAAAAAAACAGTGTAATCACTGGGAGAACTTGTAAACTTATAGAAAGAGCCAGACCGGCGTGAGGCCAGAACGATTAAAGAAATTAAAGCTAGTCATGTCCATCACTGTGGTTTTACTTGACTGTGTCACTCTTAATGGTAATGCGAGAGTCCCTCAGTGGGAATAATGTGATCTGCATTTAGCCATCCAATTACACACACACTGTGAAGTGACACACACTAACCTGGAGCAGTGGGCAGCTGTGTCATGTGGGGGTCAGTGTCTTGCTCGGGGACACTTGGTGGTGAAACTCACTGGCCTGGGATTCAAACTGGCAATGCCTGTGTGGCAGGTCCTACTCCTGGACCACAGAGTATTTGCAATTGGTATAGAAAAAGTATATATAAGTACAGTAATCCCTCGTTTTTCGTGGTAGATACGTTCCAAGTAGAGATGTGTCGTTCGTGAACGATTTGTTCAAAATGAACGAATTGTTCAAAATGAACAAATCTTTCATATGACTCGGAATGAACGGGCCTTCTCAGTGAACGATTCGTGAAAGATAGTAGCGAGCAGCAGCGCTCAGTACGTACGTTCGTGATTCGTTCAAACGAATCACTCGGTCTCTGTTCATTTGATTCACTTGTGACGTGAGCGCCGAGCTGCACGCATGCTCTGTAGCGAGCAGCAGCACTCGGTACGTTCGTGATTCGTTCAAAACAGACCATTCGAGTCTCGGTCACCGTTCATTTGATTCACTTGTGACGTGAGCGCCGAGCTGGGCGCATGCTCTGTAGCGAGCAGCAGCACTCAGTACGTTTGTGATTCGTTCAAAACTGACCACTCGAGTCTCGTTCACCATTCATTTGATTCACTTGTAACGTGACCTCGATAAACCTGTTAAAAGCAAAGGGCAGATGCAGGACGTAGAAGGATCAAGTTTTGCTAGGGATTCACATGCTTTTTTATAGATTTGTAGCTATGTATGTATTATTCGTTGTTCACTGAAGCAAACCATGTTGTCTTNAAAAAAAAGTGTTTTAATCTCCTTATCAATATTAACATTAAAACTCAAAAATCCAACCGCCATCATTCAGGTGAAAAATGTGTTTATATCCGTATAGTTAATTGTGTCGTAGAATTACCAAGTTGTAAGTTACAAATTGTAATTCATAAAATAATGAGACTTTGAAAAAATATCAAATTCTGCAACATCTGTAGTAATGTGTCAGCAAAAATAAGCTTCAGCCGCCATTGCTGTTAGAGGCTATATTTATATGTGTGGATCTGGTCATATTAACTCTGAATAAATATAGCTGAAGAGATTCATTTGTCATGTTTCCAGTGGAGAAGTGTAAAGCTGGTGGATTGTGGACTGGATTAGTTACCGTCGGTTGTCGTGTCCCAGTAACAAGAGTTGGCCGTGTGGAGACCCGCGGCGCTTTTCTGCATCACGGCACAGTTTACTGCAACCGACACACAATTCACATGCATTTTAAATCAAACGTGTAGCAAAATAAAACTTATATATTGGACTCGTACCGATGTACTTGTAGGGTTTGCCCTGTTTCACTAACTGAGTGAGCGTGTGTTCCACGATGCTGGCCGTCCACTGGTTGACTTTGTTCTGGCTGTAGTCCACGCCTCCAATTATGCCCTCAATGCACTGACCAATCACAGCACAGCAATGAACATGGGGAAAATTAGACGCATGCACACAGAAAAAAAGAACCCGCAAGGGTCAATGAGTGAAGTGTGCATTATGTGTGTGTGTGTGTGAGAAAGACAAATAACAAGAGAGAGAGAGAGAAAGGGAGTGTGTGAGAGACAGAGAGAGCAAGATACACACACACACACACACACACACACACATGTATAGCAAGTGACAAAGTGAATGAAATAAAAAGTGAGAGAGAGATAGATAAAGAGAAACAAAGTATGTGATCGAGTAAGTGGAAGATAAAATGAAAGTGGGAGAAAATAGAAAAAGAGTGAGAGGGAGTGAGTGATAGAGAAAGATACAGTGAGCGAGAGTGACAAGAGTGGGTGAGCAAGTGATAGAGAAAGATACACAGAGAGTAAGTGAGAGTGACAAGAATGAATGAGCGAGTGATAGAGAAAAATACAGAGAGTGTGTAGGTGTGTGTGTGTAATACAAATAACGAGAGAGAGAAAGTGAGTGTGTGAGAGACAGAGAGAGCAAGATACACACACATACATATGTATAGCAAGAGACAGAGTGAATTAAATAAAAAGTGAGTGAGTGAGAGAGGGAGAGATAAAGAGAAACAAAGTATGTGATCGAGTAAGTGGAAGATAAAATGAAAGTGGGAGAAAATAGAAAAAGAGTAAGAGGGAGTGAGTGAGTGATAGAGAAAGATACAGAGAGAGAGTAAGTGAGAATGAAACAGAGAGTGAGTGAGTGAGTGAGTGAGTGAGTGAGAGAGTGAAAAGAAAGAATAATAGCTCGACACAGCTTTAGTACTTCAGGCATGTGCTTGACATGAGACTCGACAACAAGCGGTTCATTCAAGCCACTGGAATCTTCTGGAACCTTCTGCTCACCTCTTTCACCACGTTAGTCGCCTCATCCTGAGTAAATGACACCTAAAATGCAAAATAAACACAATAAATGTCAAACTGGAATTATTCACATCCTAAAGACATTTACGACACTTTAATTCAGAAAAGCAGAACACAAAGTTAAATAAAGCTTAAAAATCAAACAACAAACTAGACCATGTGATCACGTGGAAGAGCCGAACGCTGATCATCGGCAAATTATCAGCAGTGGCCGACCAATCAGAAGCCACTGCTGGCGCGAGCCATTGTTATGATCGCTAAGGGTTAGCCAGTACACGACAACGCCAATAAAATTGAATTAAAAAGGTATATTTAGAAAAATAAAACTCGAAAAAAGTGATTATAGTGATTTGTCGTGTGACGAAGACGTTTTGGCGTTTGAATGTCGATTATGGTTTTGAAGTAATAGTAACAGAATAAAAAGTATATTAATGATCTCACACTTAATTTGATAACCTCTCACACATATTCAAATAATATCCAACAATTATTGTTATATAATATATATCATTATTACCGTGTTTCAAGTTCATGAAATCTTGACCACACCCAAGACGCATCACATCGCACAAATAATAAATATATAAAGCAAACAAAACAGAAAAAACTCAAACTCCGAAATAAAATGTATTTTGACTTTACATTGTGGGTGTCATAAAAAAAGGTTTGTGAGAACTCAAGTAATGCTAGCCGGCTAGCATGTTAGCATTAAAACGCCCCCGGTGGTAATATAACTTACTAACAAGCCGGGAACCACGTGTTGTGTCTTATTTATCACATACCTCGTCTCCCGAATGGTATTCCTCCATGTTTTACGCTTGAAGACCACCACAAAAACGACCAGAATGTTCGCCGTTCTCTCACTGACAGTTAAAGATGTCGTTAACAACACAATGAATGTTCAGTGCTGCCACCTACCGGCGCTCCTCCGCCTCGTCGGCTCCCTCTTCTTCTATTTCATGTTAACGCCCGGCTCAAGACAAAATGACGATGTACTGCCCCCTACTGCCTTTGACGTGAAACTGCCCTCAATTATTCTACACTGGGTCGCAAAGAGGAATAACACACACACTGACTAGAAAATGTTTTCAATGCAGTTTATTGCTTTTTGTAGAGAAATAGAATTATTCTTCTGCAGGATTGAGATTGGCCTTTTGTTTCAGCCCTTCACATTTTTTTAAACTCCAGAAAACATAAATGCCCACTGCCGAGATTGTCTGTAGAATGTGATTGATAAGATGTCATATGCATTATATTTCACACAGAATTCATTCATTATCACGTTTTTATGACTTAAAAAGAAAACAAACAAAGAAAACATTGTCCGTCATTGTTTTTTGCATTACATCAAGTAAAAAACATGTTCGCCTAAAACAATACAGACTATAAGGATATAAAGTGCACATGTGCGGTCGTTTATCAAATGCAAAAGATGACTGGCGGATTCCACCTAAAGTTCAATTATTTAGTTATTGTACCGGCTTTAATAAATCTATAATAATCAAAGGGCTTAATTAACCAGGGTTTAAAAAATCCGGTCAATTTTATCCATCCAGTTCTTGTACCGGAATTAAGTGAAATTGTTTTAGATCCAGGTTTATTATTCCAGTTCTTGTACCAGTTATTCATTTTAGATTTAATAATATAGATTGTGTACTGGTATTATTGTGTTCATTGGTATTCTTTTTTTTTTTTTTTACTCAAATTAAAAACATTTAAATTGTTTTAATACAGGTTTATTAATCCAGTTCCTTCACTGAGATAATTAAATCCAGGTTTAAAATCCCAGTTATTGTACCAGGATTAATAAATCCTTTCAATTATTATGAAAAATAAAGATCTATCAATAAAATTGTTTAAAATAATTTTAAAAACAGGGTAACTAATCCAGTTTTTGTACCCATATTAAAAAATCTCTTTAATAAATTAAATAACATTAAAATTAATAAATCCAGGTTTAAAATCCCAGTTATTGTACTGGGATTATTAAATCTAAATTTATTAATCAACCTTTTTGTAACTTGAATTACTAAATTGAGGATTAATAATCCAGGTTTTGTACTAGAATTCATATATTTTTCAGCTGAAAAACAACAGCATTATAAGTGTGTGGAGAAAACCGTCAGAGCAGGACACAAGTGGCTGAATGTGAGCGCTTGGTTCCTGCGGTGTGAACTTCAGATTTCTCAGACTTGTCTGCTGTTAGATCCTCGGACACAATCTCTGCTGATCTTTCAGCCGCCTGACGCTTTTTGATAGAAGATCTTCCAAACAGACAAATCTAAAGACAGGAGAAAGACAGTTTCTGCCATGGTCTTTCTGTACATGTCTGACTGCTGAAAACAAGCACTCAAATACCTTTTTCCTGGAGCCAAACCGAGTCTTTATATGCTCTTTTTTTTCTTCCGTATTATGTAACTGTGCTTCATCCTTTGAGACTGCTGCGGTTTCAACTTCTTAACAATTAGACAAAAAAACACTTTACAACCTCCGTACATCTCACCACTTTGTAATATTACCGTATTTACGCGAATATAAGCACCCGTTCTTTTCCAATTGTAGCGCCTCAAAAACTTGCGGAGTGCTTATAATTGCCGATTTCAAACATGTACGTAAATATATGTCATCTTTAGTCAAATCAAATCAAATCACTTTTATTGCCACATCATGGGACCACCTTTTCATCATTTTAAAAAGAGATTAACTAATCCACTGTACCAGGTTGAATAAATCCAGGTTTAAAATCCCAGTTATTGTACTGGGATTATTTAACCCAGGGACACTTTTATTCGCACATTAAAGTTGCTTAAATTTGCGTAAATGTTGGTATTTCTTCGCTTCATGTTTCTTGGATGGAACAGAAACGGCAAACACAAATCCATGAAAAAACTCATGTTCTTGTTATATATATTTTTCAAATCTCACCTTGTACTGTTTGATCGGGGACCGAAGCATCGGTTACGTTCTCTTTTACCTGTAAATCAAATCAAATCAGAAGCATCGGTTACGTTCTCTTATTAGATTAGAACTTTATTGTCATTACACATGTACAGGTACAAGGCAACGAAATGCAGTTTATGTCTAACCAGAAGTGCTATAGCAGTAAGTGCCGAATATCGCTTATAAACTAAAATATACAGAATGAACATGTGCAGAGATGTGAATCAAATGCTATGAACAGAAACTATATTTACAGATACTATTAGCCATCTAAGGAGAAATAGATTAAGATCTTTTTTACAGATGCATGAACAGATTCACACTGTATACACAGACTATATACACTGTATAAGAATTTACACGAGTATGTACAGGCTAGTGCAATGGATTGTGGGGATTTATGCAGATTAATTATACTTGCTAACCAAATCCAATCAAGATTTATTAAATCTAAAGAAAAGACAATCTAAACCAAAGTTCCTTCAGTAGATCTGTAGTTCACCTGTTGTTCACAATCTGAGCTGTTTCTCTCCTCCGACTCGTTTTGGCTCTCGGAGACTTCAGCTCTAGGATTCAGCTCCTCCCCCCACTCCGAATTCCCTTCTTCATCTTCCTCTTCAGACTCTTCATCCACACTCTCATCCTCCTCTTCTTCCGGTTCACTTGTGTCCTCTGTTTGGAGCTGGAGATGCCCTAACCCCTAGTTTGAAGATAGATAGATATGAAAAATTAGTACAATTAATAAAACTGTGCACTGTACTTTAAAGGGACA
>SOMO01000201.1:298718-309250 GCA_028128575.1 Paedocypris carbunculus | reverse complement strand
TGTGTGTGTGTGTGTACCTGTAAGTGAAGTGCAAAATGGCCTGAATGGCATTTCCACCCCCCTGACCGATGTCGCCCTCAAACCCGGGCAGCAGAGGAATCACCACAAACACCCTGAACTTCTTCTTCTCACTGAAACAGATAATTAGATAAAACAAATTCCTAGACCAAAGATTCAATTTTTCACATCACAAGAATCTGACGGCTGTTTGTACCTGTGAGCGCGGAGTATTCTTTTCACCAGCGCGTCTCCGATGCCGTTCTGAACGCTCTTCTCGTCCGAACAGCTGATGAAGAACTGATTCTGAAAAAAGATCATTTTTCTTTTAAAACTTTAGCAACATTAGCATCACAGGGTGTTTTTTCTTTGCAGTAGTATGATAGTGTGGTATAAAGTAGCTTAATTAATGTTCACATTTCATTGAAGTATTTATATCAAGATATAAGATTATTTTAATTGAGAGTTAAGATTGAAAATTTTCATTTTATGAGGCTATAAAAAAGAGCTTATAATGTTTATTCAGTCTCTAGACTCAAATTCAAGTGCATTTCAGTATGGATTCTGCATTAATTTGCAGTATAGATTTTGTTCTCCATTTTCACTCCAACTTGGTGTCTGGAAAGATGCCCATAGGTGTGACCGTGCCCTGCCCTGTGATTGGTTGACCAATTTAGGGAGTTTCCCGCCTTCAGGACGAAAAACTGCTAGGATTTAAATGAAACAAATAGAAATCGAACAAATAGAAATAGATTTAAACTAAAATCCACTTTAGTTTACATTTCTTTGCTCAACCTCAGTGTGAAGTCAGTGTCACAGCTTTTTTTTTCCACGATACAAAAATGCCGTCTACATTTCTTTATAGAATAAGCATTTGTGTCATCTGACCGTCAACCATGGCTAAAGAAGTTTTGAATGGAAAATGAAATTTTGGGCTTCTAAGTGGAGCTTTATTCCATTTTTTCACCCTTACTTGAGTATAAAAAAATATACCTGTAATATACCCACCTTAGCAACACAACCGAGTGGCAAATCACAGTCTACATATTGATCACCTCCGTGTATAACACAAAAAATTATTTGAGTTTTGCATTCGTTTGAAATCAATTATTTTACACAGGAGCACAAATACAAACCACACATTCTCAGGAAAAGACATCAAATGCGCAAAAAACAGTTATTGTTCTCAAAATAATTTTTTACATTCCCTGAAGTAAACTGGTGTTAGGACCCTGCATCAGGCGGAGAGCTGCAGTGTGCGGCCAAGTCACATGATCCGAGTGAGAGAATTCAGGACAACAGTGAGACTCTGTGTAAGAATGAGATCTGTGTGTGTGTGTGTGTGTGTGTGTGTGTGTGTGTGTGGGTTGTCTTGTGAGGCAGAAGGGAAATGTTTTGTTCAGGTCACAGAGGGAGAGTTACCTCTAGGTAAATGAAGTGCTTGCTGTTCTCAATGACATGTATATAAGCAGTGAGGATGGAGCGCTCACATGTGCCCGCAGACCAGCGATCAACTGAACGTAGAACCTGCAGAGACAAAATGGTGAAGTATCTCAACAACAAGCACGAAGCAGAGGACTGGAAAGTAGCTTTATTGGGGGAAAAAAACAGCTTCAATCTAAAATCTGGATTGGCCTCAAATTGCTCAATATCAGCATATGAGTTTGTGTAAAGACACTTTAAAGCATCTTTATGATATTTATGACCATTTNATGTTTTCTGGTTGAATTCAAACCTGAACAGTCCAGTAAAATGCTCAAAAAGACTTTAGATACGTGCTCACACACACCTGAACAGAGGCTTTCCCAGCTCCAGGAACAGTGAATGGCAACTTGTCTGCAGTGATGTGAGATTTTGGAAGTAGGTACGGGTAGAAATTATCCTTGTACTTGTTTTTAAAAATCTGTACAGATAATGACAAAATACAATTTTTAACCAAACTTATATTTTTAGAGAAAAATGTATGGCATTTGGATATGCATAAAATTAAATAACTATGACCTTAGTGAAGTTCCAGCGCTGAATGAAGTGTCGTGAAATGTCTCTGGCTGCTTTCCCATGATGCACTGCACCTAGATCTCGCCATGGGATCCGGGGAACCTGGCATCTGTCCACATTGTCTGTGGAAGGAAAACTCAAGGTGAACTATAGCTATAATGCTATTTCTATAAATGTAATATATATAAATAAAACTACAGCTGGAGAGTTAAAAATCATAAAAACACACAAAAAACTAAAACATTGTCAACTAAAAGCCTGTTCAGCTGCCTCTTAAAACCTATTTTGTACCTTGAAACGGCTGATCCAACTGTGTCCAATCTCTCTTNAAAATTTTTTTTCAAGATGTTCTAAATCTATTTTTTAATTCAATAAAAAGAAGAACACCATATTTAAATAAATCAGTTCATAGGTCGACTGAGAAAAAAGGTATAATAGTGATTTAGAAATGTACATAGTTTATAGTGTACATTCCTCTATAAATGATATTTGCCCATTTCACTTTTGAATATTTGTAACATGTAAAAATTGAACATTTGATACCTGTTGTTTCAATATTTCAACAAGTGTTGTGTTCTTTATCAGATATTCATATTAACACTGTGCTTGAACAAAAGCAAAATGAACGATACCATAAGCAAAGCCTGCTCTTGCAGCAATTGTTGCTGTAGAATCTCCAACTGCCGCTGCTCTTCCTCCAACTTGTGCCGTATAAACTCCTACAGGGAGACAGAAGAGCAGATGTGCCATACCGACTCACAAGGATGCAAGAAAATGATCATTCTACGAGAAGGGATGTGCAGATACACCTGTGTGTGCAGACATGGAAGAGCCAGGGAGACATTTTAAAGAATGTTTGATTGCCTTTCAAAATGGCTGTTCAGTTCCAGAAACAAAGCTGCCTTGCCAACTGTTCTGACGAATTTGAAAGGCTGTTTGTGGCGTTTACAAGTGGTATCTCTTACCCGGGGATATCAGTCATATCTCAGTGAGTGAAAGTGAAAGCTGAAAGTATTGTGATGTAAAGCAAGGTCATTCTGAAGTGTGTCCTGTGAGACACTGTACTCTAATTCACGCTGTATGTTCTTTGTGTTTCCGTCAGTTTGAATTGTGTTGAATTGTGAACTGCACACGGCTCAGCCATTCGCCCACTCATTCACTTTCACTCACTCTAAATCACACACACACTGCGCTTGAGCCTGCTGCCATGGCAACCACTCCACAGACATTCCAGAGCCAGAATTGTGCTGAGTGGAACGCCCACACCGAGCCGTGATTGGCTGTCTGGCTGTGGTTTCAGGACTCTGATTGGTTACCTGGTCCCTCTCTGCAATCCTCCTGTCCTCGTCTCGTCTCATGTCATCGAGTCTCCGGTGAGGAGCTTTATCCTGTTGCTGCCGCACCATCTCTCTCTCCTTCCTCTGTTGCTGTGTGTGTAAGAAAAGCTCCTGTTCCTAAAAAGCATTCGGTGCTTATGAGAGAGGAAATGAAATGGAGAACATGCTGGAACTAGGAGTGAGAATGACTAAGATGTTGGACAGAGATGTTTGTGAGAGGGTGAGTGTGGTGACTTTGGATGACTTTTACCACCGGGGCCCTTATCATAATGTACAAAATCTTAGATATTGTACAGTATTAATTGTCAATCATAGACAAAGCCAAAACTAAGCCATTTTATTACCCAAATGTATAAATCAATTAGATGTTTAAAGATTTTCTTGGTATTATTTTTCTTTTTTTTTTTTAGAAAAAAAAAAAAAACTTTTTTTTTGAATACTCTAATTTATAATAGTTACTAGATACTGTAATTATACTTTGTTTGATTCTGTGACATAACATTAGAATTTTATAACAATTGCATTTTATATTTTTACAGTTTTAAGGCGTGTGCTAAGGGATTTGTGACCTAAATCAACAACATGTTTCTGTACTTTTAATACGATTTAAGCGTCACAGAATTTGACTAAGAGCGTGGAAACCGACTTTGTTTACTCTAGTTACAGTTAGCTACATCACATAAGGTCATTATTTAATTATCCAAGTTCTGATTAGCATAGCAGTCCGACCTCTGAACTCATTCATTATAAAACGAATGCACACAATGCTTTGTGTTTCGACCCATTTCCAGTTCGTTTCACACTGAGCTGGTGCAACATTAATCAGCTATTGTGATTTTCTACAGAGATTCAGTGACAATCGTCTCTCAGGCTAATTCAATTAAAAATAGCTAGTTCGAAAAAACTTTGTTGCTTTGTGCGGCAACGTGATCCAATAAAGAAAGATGTGACCTAGATTTCGATGCATTATGTTTTTTACACACACACACAAACACAAGCACAGGCCTTTTCTTTCTTAGTTGGACTTAAATCGTCGATAGCTTTCTAAAACGTCGTATGGCTTGTATTTTAATGTGACTATTAGTTCTGGAGTTTCATTGAATGTCTTTTTAATGCCTCGCTGTAAATAAAAGACGAGCTCCTTCCCTCGTGAGAACATGTACCTCCTCTAGGCGACGTCTCTGTTCTTTCTGTTCCTCTATTCGTTTCTGACGGTCGTGTAGAAGCTGACGCTTGTGCTCCTCCGGATCTCTGCGCTGAGCAGCAAACTGCGCCTGCTGTTTCTTTAAGGCCTCGGAGCGTTCCTTGTTCTCCTGCTGCAGGCGAAGGAAATCCCTCCGCAACGTCGACTCACCAGGAACGTTTAAAATAGAGCTGGACACAGATGTAAACACAGTGAAATGGAGCCTCATTTTGCAAATGGAGCAAACCATGCAGAAAAGATGGTTTGCAAGTATCAAAATTAATCTTTTTAGACTCAAACTGCAATATTTCTTATCAAACCAGTGACCATAACAATTGAAGTGACCATAACAATTGTCTTCTTGTGTACAAAACACATTCAGGGCCATTTACATTTCATTTACACCTTAATTTCATTTACTCAGGTAGTCTTGGGTTTAATTCCAGGGATACACTTGCTTTCTCATTTATTCTGCTTTTTCATCAGAAAATACATGTGCAAGACAAAAGTGCTGCAACATAGTGAATATGTTTTTTTACTTTATAAGAAAATCCAATTGTAATAATTAGTGAAAAACTTTTTAATGAGAAATAATGTGTATAATTATGCGTGAGGATTTATTTTTCTTAAAAATATTAAAAAATTAAATTATGTGAATACATTTACATACACTTGAACATAAGTGTAATTTTAGGGGAAGAAAAAGAAATACGTTTTTTTACAGTATTTAAAAAAAAAAAAAACATGGTGTGATGTAAAAGCCTCAAATCAACACCGCAAAGCTCACAAAAAAGAACAAATACACCCACTCTTTGCCTGAAGTCTTTGCCAGGCCGTACAGAGCTGATGTCTCTTGGTGCTTACCTAGATTCCCTCTCATCACCCCTGTTCTCGTCCTCTTCATCACTTCCACTGTATTCATACTCCGTCTCCTCTGCGAAGGCAAGCATAAAACAAATGCTTTCAAATCACGTTTTGCACATGACTTTCCAGGCCTGCATTTTCTGCAGCCATTTTAACTGCTGTTCTATGAGCTATAATAATACTGCTGAAGACTGTTAGATGTTTCCATTTTTAACCGTTCCTGATTTACTCCATCCAGAAAGAGAAGTGCACAGCTGGGTCAGCCTGAAGTCTATTTCAAAACAAGCCAGAGATCGGGCAGCGCACGATGCCTGGATGAGACTGGACGGGAGGTCTGAGTGACCTTGCTGAACTGGCGTAGGTAAACAAACATTATTAAGCCTTCCATCTACTCTCCATCCCTCAGAGCCTTTGAATACCAGAAGATGGATATTTTCATGTCTTCTATCCCTGAGGAGTTGCCACATCTGGTCTATTGAAGCAAAACCGCTTCGAGTGCTGGATTCATTATTAAGCTCTGGCATCAAAAGTGTTAAATTCACAGGAAGTGGTGGCTTTTGGAAAGGTTGGGCAACCAGTAGAGTTGGATTCAGTTCAACGTTACAGTAATGTGCTACAGTTCGATAGAAACCAATCAGATTGTAGAAATTTTACATGTGAGCTGTGTGGACTTTTTTTTCTTCAGCGTTGATGTTCACTGTATTATACACACTTGTTTTTTTTTTTTTTATATACATTTACAAATGACTGTACACTAAAACAGAAGACCGGTATGAAAAACAGAGCTTCGACATTCACAAACCAACCCTTTTTTTTTTTTTTTTACCTTTTTCCCCACGTTTCTTGCGTGTGCGGTCGATATGATCTTTGAGCTGGATGCGGACTTGTCTTTCTGTTGGCTGGTCTCTGATAAACGAGTGCTTGAGTAACTGTTCTGTTGAAGGACGACTTGGATACGACTTCACCAGACAACCCTCAATAAAGTCTATGAATTTTTTAGACCTGAAATTGTAAGAAAAACATTCACACACCCAAAAGTCAAGACAGACAGCTGTTCTCACAAAGTAAACGGCAATAGAAAAAACTAAACTAGTTCCTTCATGTTCCCATAAACACAACCCTAACCCTACCAACCCAACCATCCATTCATATGAAAGAAAAATTAGAAATTAAATATTTAGCTGTGGTGGAAAGTAGTTGAGTAAATGGACTTTGTTACTTTAATTAGGCAAGTACTTTTGGCTACTTTGTACTTGCTTATATTTTGTTAGTCAGGAAGCGACTGCTGCAGTGCACATAGACAGAAGATATTTCATTGTAAAGTATAAAATGTACTACAATTCATATGGAGTAGCTGCCATAAGACACAGAGAAAACATGGACTTGGGCCAAAAGCATCAATGATTGTGAGGAATCTGGTCACATTGTTTAAGTCATCACATTCCGTGGTGAACATGGTGAACACGTAGTCAAAAAACAGAAACGTTGACGCCTGTGAACCACGTTAATAACCAGTTTTGTTAACCTGTTCTGCTCAAATATGTCTGTTGATTTAAAATATTTCAACTTCTGTATTTATATCAGAATTGGCCCTGATTAATTATGAGTTTTAGCTAATAGTGGCAGATGGTAACATTTTTAGATAGTGGTACTAGAAAAAATATAACAAAAATGTNGAATTTTGACATCAAACTACTTGAAAATTTCAAAATCTTTACATCTTTACATTCAAAAATATCTTATGTCATTATCCCTCAAATTTTGCAGCACTAGTTTGAAAAATAATCAAGATGAAAATGTGTTACAAGGGAGTTCTCACCATTTCTTGGACTTGAGTTTAGGAGGAGGATTCCGCGGGATAAGGAACAAAGCCCGCATGGGATGCATGTCACACAAAGCTGAGAGAAAGTGCAAAGGCGTCAGATTCAATGATAAACACTCCAACTCATAAAATCTATTATGAGAAAGAGGTGACAACTACTGAACAGTACAAGTTTAGCACTGACTGGGTCTCGCCACAGAGTGTCCCTGTGAGAGGATGAGTGTGAATGACTCTGCTGTTCTGACAAATAACTTACTACAATCCTCTGCCAGCCATATTAATACACTCAGGTATGCAAAACATCTGAACAGAGAACTTGATCCAACTCAAACTTGAAACCGAGAGATAACTCTCAATTATGTTATATGCATAAATCTAGGCCTGTGCAATTAATCTCGATCATTAATAATCAAAATGTCTGCTTAAAACACAAAATGCACAAATGTATTATTATTCATCATCATTATTATTATTATGTACTACATTATTTATTCTTATGGACAAATCAGGAAAAACATAGGTGAGACGTGTGAGGTGTGTGTGTTCTTATAACTTACGAGGCGCTCCTTCTGCCATCTCTATGGCAGTGATTCCCAAAGACCAGATATCACTCTGTACAGAAGTAAAAAGTCACTTTATTAAGTTATTAAGTCAGAAAGGTCCATAAGCCTGGCATGTTTTATAGTTTTGGTGCAATCTTTCTTCATCATTTTGTTATTTCGCCATTTCATGTAGCACACGAATCTATAAAGAATCTATGAATCTTATTATAAATATTGATCAATGATGGTGTATGTATAATTACATTTACGTATGCATCTAGCAAACTGTTTATTGTATGTTACTTACACCGGACTTACAGGGAAACACATGGAATTGAACCCACAACGATAATGTTCCAAACACAACTACAGGAAAGCTATATATAAAATCTAATTATGTGTTTTCTGGTTTCATAGTTGTGTTACACAAAACGTGTGTGAAAACCGTGAAAGTGAAATGTAATTACATTATAAAGGAAAGAAAATGACTAACGACAGGAAGTAGCTTATTTTACCCTGAAATCATAGGTGGAGTCAGGATTCTCATCACAAGCAATGACTTCTGGGGCCATCCAGTACGGCGTGCCAATGAAAGTGTTTCTCCGGCCGACGGTCCGATCCAGCTGTGCGCTCACCCCGAAATCCACTGCAGAGAAAAACAAAAGTTTGTAATTATTAAAGGAAAAAGACATTCTTCTTCATTCTTTCAAAACCTGCCGTGTGCAAATATTATTTATACTTAGCCATGCAAATTCCTTCCTTTTCATACACACACACACACACACACACACACTCTTCAACGTTCAGCATAATTTCCCTGAGGTTGAGTGAGGATATTTTCAGGACTATATTAATGAGCATCAGAGATTTGCTCTAGTTGTTAAAAGACGATGTTCTCTGATCCTTTAAGATATAGGCTGGACAACTCACACAGTGCAGCACACAGAATAGATTACTGTGAAATTACCATTAAAAAAGCCGAATTTGAGAAATAATTTTAAATGTGTGTATTTTTAAAAACCACTCACCAAGTTTAACTTCTGCATTCTCGGTAAGCAGAACATTCTGTCCTTTAATGTCTCGATGGATGACTTTATGAGCATGGAGGTGAGACAGACCCTGAAGATTGAATCAACGTATTATTGTCTTTTCAGAGTAGATATGAAAACCAGAAAGAACAGAAAGCGGTAGAAAATGTGCATCGTCTTACTCTCAGTATCTCTCGGCATATATAGGCAATCCAGTCTTCTTTCAGAGAGTTGCCTTTTGTGTTCTTAACCAGGTCTGTTACTGAGCCCGCGCCACAAAACTCCATGACCAACTAAACAAAAACACACAAAAGGGATATTTGTGTTCCTGCAAGCGGATACAAGACTTCTCCACCTCCCTGTAAGCCAAGAAGCAAAGCTTGATCGAATACAACGCGTGACTTTTAAACAGTAGAGTTTTGTTGGGAGTCACAGGCTATGGTGGTGATCGGGTTTAGAGATTGAAGAGGAAACAGACCCAGAGCTGGTCATCGTGGCCCGGTGGACTCTTCTTCACAAAGGCTCCGTAGTAGGTGGCGATATTCCGATGATGACTGTACTTCTTTAGCATGTTAATCTCGGCTTTAATTTCTTCCTCCTCCTCTTCAGTTACATCCATCACTTTTATGGCGGCCAACTGACCCGTCTTTACATGGCGACCCTTAAAAAATTGGAACACAATGCAAAACTCTGACCTTCATTTTTTGTAGCGCGGAATCCATTAATCAAACTTAGTAAACTTGGCTGGTTTTACTGATGGTTATTAGTCATGTACACTGATACCGTGAATTAAAATATAAAATATATAAATACATGTGTGAAACATCTGCATTAACTGATTTCATATCAAGTTCCATTTTAAGTACAAAAAGCCTTTTAAATTATTTAATTGAGACGATGCATTAAAATAAAAATTACATAAATCTTTTGTTTTATTTACTTCTAACCCATCTATCATCTACAAGCATAAGCCTGTAAAATACATATTTGCCTCTGTACTAAACCCGATAGGGATTATCTACTGTCAAATCTCTCTCAATTACCGCTGAGCAACTGATATTTATCAGAACCAGAACCTAAATACATGCTTATTATGCACGCCATACAATAACTAAATGCACTCTAAAGAATTTTAGAAGAAGACATCCTAAGGATTAAATGATCCCCTCTACGGCCTTTAAAAAGCTGCAATAATTATACAGTTCTGGAAGGTTCTACACAGCAAGACCAGCACAGCACAACTAAGTTCAACTTTATTATCCAACTTCCTCCAGAGCCATTACACAATGACACAGAAAAGCAAAAATTCTTTTGCGGATTATGATGGTTGCTCCAGGAAGGTGCTTGTACCTTGTAAACCTGTCCATAGGTGCCGTTGCCCACCACCTCCACCAGCTCAAAGATCCCTGCCGGGTCCTGAGAGACCAGAAAATAAGCTGCATTAGTCTGCAATACAATCACTGGAATTGTGGGTTAAACCACAGAATTAAAACAACCAAAAAGGTATCAACAGAATCCAGGACCTTTTTTAATTTACATATTACATAGCTGAAACTAAAACGAGACATGTGACATCCAACATGGCCATCGAGAAACAGAAAAATGCTTTATTACAAACATGAAGCATCGTTTTACATTAAGAAAATTACGCAACTCTCAAGAAGCTTTATGTTCCTCTTATGTTCAGCTTCAGGAGGCAAAACTGCCAGAAACTAAAGTGAGCGAACCAGTGCATCACACACACACACACACACACACACA
>SOMO01000201.1:279937-298027 GCA_028128575.1 Paedocypris carbunculus | reverse complement strand
ATTTATATCTCCACCAACCTCTTCTCGAAAACTAGATAAAGACTTTTCATCCATCCATCCATGGCAGCTTTTTTAAAACTTTGACAGACACTGGTCCTAATGAGCAGAATTGTCTACCGCTCTTAAAACTCCTGGAGATGTGTTGTAAAATATCTTGTTTAGCAAGTAGCATCAAATGTTAAACAGATATTTGGACATTTAAAGGACCCAAAAACCCACCGCGGTTAAGTTCAACTTAATCCACAAGTCAAAGTTTTTAATCTCTTTTTACGGCCTGGTGTTTGGTTTGTGCTTCCTCTGATGTAATATAAGAGATGCTGTATGTGGGTGTTATATAGGATGATTCTTAAACAATGTGCTCAAGTGATTCATTTCGCTCTTGCTCTTTCTCTCTCTCTCTCTCGAGGCATTATCAGACAAATCACACCCAGTAGAGCCGTGACCAGGAACTCACTGTACCAACAAGAAAAAAGCTTTAGTTGTTCACAACTTCTCCAGGGTCAGAAAAAGAGACCTCAATGTTCTACTATCTACAAGTCAAAACAAGCTGATTTACTCGTCCTCTTCCTCACTCTACTGTAGTCGACTACGGTTTCACAGTGCCAATTATTTTGACCATTAGATTGACTTTATTGATCCAGAAGCACAATAAAAACAGTGCAATAGATCAATTCCATGTTCAATATTTGATTAAATGGCTCATTTGTGTATGAGCATGTGCATTTCTAAATGCAATCCAATTCAATTTGCAAAATATGTATCATAATTTTTGTAGTTCAATATGTATGTTATGTCAACTATATTTTATTTATACACTACAGTACAGAAGATGTGAAGGTGTGAATTCAAGCCCTATGCCTTTCTGTGCGCCAGTCCTCCCAGTGCTTGTGTGGGTTTCCTTTGGGACCCCCATTTCCTCCCATAGTCTACAACATGTTTCAGGTGAATTGGCTTTGGAAAAATGCCCATAGACGTGAGTGTGTGTTAATATGTGTTTGCCCCTCCTCAGTAGAAGAATTGTCTAGATCCTCGTGACCCAGAAATGGTGTGAGAGGAAGAAAAATAGATAAATGCCAGTATAACGTTTAATTTTGATTATTTTCTTAATGTTCTTATAACTCTTTTTCATTCCTCCTCAAAGCAACCAAAACATTTTTTTCATCAGGGATCAATCCATTTCTTGAATTATATGGACAATTTATAGAACGTTTTGTAAAAATGTTTTACATTGTGAAGACATTCTTTTCCAGATGTAAAGTAGATGATATTTGATTTTTATTGTACACAATCAGCGGAAACCTGTAAGAAATGGCCTCATTAGAGCTGGATGAAATAAATGGGAAGACACTGGATTAGCCACCTGTTAACACACCACTAAGCCAAGACTAGATTAGACGTCTCTCCACAGACTATACGCTATTATTCACAGCACGTTGGATTTTAAGTTTCCTGTTGATGCAGAATTTGGATACGGATTATACTTTGAGTGAAAGGCGGTTTAGGCAAGTAAACAAACCAGTAAACAGGCCAAAATCCACCCAGTTTTTATTCAACACCACCTACGTTCATTTGGGTAGACTTGAGACGTCCGACTGGTACTTTTGTAAGAAAATAAATGCAACTAATGAACTTTATATCAATAGGCAGAGTATATAAACACGACATGACGCAGAGAAGGATAATAGTCACGTCAGGGGTATTTCCCATCGATTCATTCTAAGATTACGCTGAAACTATTTGGTGTCAACACTTATTTTAAAAGGTAGATCCTCCCAAACCGCAACAGCATGTCCGAGAAGAAGAAAACACCTCGGGTTTCCCACACAAGTACAGAAAAACGCCAAACATTCCAGGCCTGGTTTATTATCTTACACTACAGGCCGCAGACTCACCCACTGACCAAACACCAACTGACACACACACCCGAGACATGCAAACGACATCACAAGCTCGTCTTCGACTATGTCACATGTCAGAAATAAAAATACGTGCATTATTTAATTTGTCCGGGTGTGAAGGCCTCGGGCCAAAGTCAGCCACTCACCCGCAGGGCGGCCAGGTCGATGTCATCCAGACTCCTCGTCGGTGCGTTTTCTGACATGTTTCTGACTGATCTTTCCGAAGGCAACGAGGATTAAAACACAAATTCACTGCGCACCAGCCGAAAACGCAGTATCACATCTAACGAGGTTTAGATGAAGAAGCAGTTCAGAAAAACTTCTGCCCTCTCCGGGGAAACATTTGGCTCGCCCGGTTTAACCGACGACAGCTGCAGGATTTCGGAGCGTAAGAATGTTTTTAGCGAAGAACAAGGGCTTCTTTCAGGCCAAACGCTCCCGGGTTCGAGCTAACGTTAGCTGCAGACGATCGACGAATGCGTAGCGAGCGTTTATCGACGACTTCGCCTACAATCCTGGCGAATTCATCGCAGTATTTACACGAGCTTTCGCCGCGCGGAACCGATCAGACGTGCCACACTGCGCTCCGATTCCACACTCATGTTGGCGGCACTGCGTAAGACAAGCCGAGCCTTTTTGCGATATGCGCACAAACAGTCCGGATCACAAATTAGTCAACAAAGGCAAAAAAAACTAAGCGAGAACGCTGCTCCTCATCGGCGGCGCTCGTGATATCGGCGTCAATCTTCCTCAGCCGTCATGTTACGGCGCAACCCACGCACACGCCTAAGAACAGGATTTAGGTGACGAGTCCGATCTGACTGTTGGTCTCACTGCTTAAAAAAAAACTCCTTGAAAACTGTCGTCTTGGTGTCAAACAAAACAAGAAGCGATCGCGTCGAATATCCCGACACACTGGCAAACTTTCATCGGCGTCTGCGTGAGTGTCAGTCAGCGCCAGCGGCACCTCCCGGTTGTGCGCAAAATCTCCGGCAAGTGGAGATCACCAACGGAGTCTCTCTCTCTTTATCTTGTCACGACATCTTATAATTATGAAAATATCCCGTGACTCTAGGAATTCAACTTTGTCCAGTGAATGGCGTCTGTTCGGATGTCAGCTCGAACTTCTGTCGTTCGTCTTGGTTTGATCCTGTAGTTGTAATGTCTGTGCGCAAACTGTGACGTTTCTCCGCTGCAAGAAAACACAACACTTACCCCCCTCAAACACTTTCCCTTTTTCCCTCCCCTCCACTTATCATTCCCGTCTTCCTGGACTTGTGAACGGGAGCGCTACGGTGCTGCAACTGGGACAAAATACCTGGACTACAAATCAATTTACGGTTGAGCAGAGGTGGTTTCAGCAGCTTTGCAGAGTCTCTCGAGTTAGTAACTTATTGTTTGGCAGACTTGCCAAAGTTTCTTTCCGAAGTTTCCCCAGACGTGGCCATTCACAATTTCCAGTTGTGGAGCTGGTCTAGTTATTGCTCTATAACTGGTTATTACTATTACACAAACACGTACAGTACACAAGTCAAATACAGCAATTCCACTCACAATAATCCACACGAGTATCTAACAAAAACACACAGATAAATCCACAATAAAGTATCTAATACACACATCTATAGTATCACAAACATTGAACACACCAACACAAACCTCTCTCTCACACACACAAACATCTACAGTAACACACTCATCTATCAAACACACACACAAACACACAATAAGAAAAACATCTAACACACACACACACACAAACACACACACACACACACACACTAAGATAGAATTTCTCTGTTTAATTGATAACAGATTATAATTTTTCAATTTCTTACAATGATCAACAAGTGGTAAAAACTGCAAAATGCCGGTTTAAATCCTATGCCACAAATATTAGTGTGTCAATATTTTTCTAACAACATATTATGTACAGAGAAATTATACAAATGTGCAGTCGTGTTAATGTAATATGCAAGTGTAGAGATCCCAATGTCGTTAGGAATGTATCGTATTGTATAGCATAGCCATCAAATTCCTACTCATTAGTGTCACATACGGTTATAACCACCTATAAACATCACACATGCATATTAGTAATAAATTAAAAGTGATATAAAAATGGCACACACTGGCTTCCAGTGCAATCGGCGTGTGGCACACCCCTCCAAAAATGAAAAGTGGAATCTTCCCCGTGTCTGAGATTATTACATAATTTCTCCCTGTTGTCATGGAGACAGGGGGTAATTAATGCCGAGCTTAAGACTCCCCCTGAATTTCTTTGAAGCCCCACCTGATCGCAGCCCCCCGCCTCCTAAATAGGTTAAACGTTACATAAACTTCCTGCAAATTACACTAGCACCTCTCGCAGCCTCCATCAGTTTCTCTCTTCCTCCACTTCTCTCTGCTGCGTCTCCTCGATCTCTTCCTCTCTCTTTCTTTCATTCGCTCTCAGCAGCCAAGACCGAGTCAACTACCCGTCGCCATAACAACCACAAATGTTCTGACAGATTTGCTGCCACTGCATTGAGAGCTCTAGTGCACGGAGGGAAAAAATATAGAGAGGAAAAGGTAAAGAAATGTTACTCGCCCACACACACATTCACAACAATAAAATGTACATTCTGTTCCTCAGCCATCAGAAATACTCCACTCATCTCTCCTTCACCTCACTTGGTCTTCTCTCAGCCATTTTGAGATGATTTCATTACATCACTTGTGCATATCACATATTAGACCACATTAAGTGTTTTAAATTTACAATAAGAGCTAATTCTATTATTTTAGTACAGTAGTTTGTTTTATAAAATGAGCGATTAGATTAAAACCACAGTTTGGTCCAGCGTCTATGTCCACACCTCCAAAGGAACCATTCTTTCTTTGCTTTTCAGTGGCGGGAGAAGGTTCTCCTCACTCAAGAAGTGCAGTGGAAAGTGGACCACAAGTCCTCTGATGGCCTGCAGTTCCTGTTCGGCCTTGTTTGGGTCGGTTAGGCTGAGCATCTCCATGTTAACCAGATCTTGCAAGTCACGCAGGTTGTGAATGGAGTCCAGTGGAAGACAGCGGAAGACCTGCAATGAGAAAAGTACATAATTATAAGTTTGGAGTGAATTTGTTTTTTTTAAACGGTTGAGTGCATCAGAAGAACGACAGGATCGGAAACACGACGCTGATTCTCACCTTCTCGTAGATCATTGCATTTGTCCGGGCAATGTGGTTCCAAACGTTGTGGAAGAAATGATCACTGACCGGATCGTCAACGTTGAGATTTGGGTCGGAATTTGCTCCAAGAAGAACACTGAAGAAAATAAGAGTTAAACTACTGTTACATCACGTGTGGTTTGAAAACATTTCCAAACATAACTTTTTCAATCATTACTTTCTCACGGTACGTAAAAGCATATAAACTTGTGATTTAACACAATAAAAACATTGTGTAAGATCGTATAACAGTACAGTTGATTGAAGCAACATTAAATTTAACTATACATTTATCATTTCTGAACTACTGTAATCTACACCCCTTTAGTGTAAACATTTTGTTAAAGCAATATTTTCTTGAATATTTTCCCACCATTGCTGTATAATCCTGTATATTGCATGTATGAGCTTTTCTGTATCTCAGCCTCTGTTCAATGTTCAATTCTGTATGAAATAATTAGGTTAATGCGACTGTAACGCAAAGTATATTGCCTCAGATAAAAGCATCTGCTAAATGTTAATGTAATAAACTTGACCAATAAAGAAAAGTGCACAAGATTTCATGGACCTTTCCATTTTGCGACTGCTCATTTAACCCTCATTAAGACTGATGTGGTGAAGTAGCTCCATTTTGTGAGCAAGTGAGCGTGTGTCTGTGTGTGTGTGTGTGTGTGTGTGTGTGTGTGTTTGTGTCCTGCAACTGGCCAAATGGTGCTGGGACAATTCTCATTAGGCCCATAAGAAGAAGCATTAAACGGAGATCAAGGAATAATTATTATTTATTTTGGAATAATTCAATCTCATCATGCACCAGAGATTAGGATTAACACGCATGCTGAACATCCCGAGGTAATACATCTTTAAAAGCGTCCCACTGTTCTCCCTGGCAACAGGACACATTGAGAAAGTTGGCGGGAGTGAACACTGCCTCCACACACACACACACACGCACACACACCCTTACACATACACGCGAGAAAGTCATATAAGGAAAGTGGGAGCTATAGAATCGCTTAATACTCATAAAAACTACAATTGTGTGAGAAATCACATTTCTAACGGTCTGGACACACACACACCTGAAACACTCCTTCCGTAAGGCGAGAGCTAGCGGACCAGCCTGATACTCCTCTCCGTCCATGATGGAAGGAACTCTTTCCTCGTCCTCCACCAACACCGCCAGCTCACTGTCACGACTACCCAGCATGCTCCTGTCGTTGATATTGGCTGACCCTGATAACAACAGGGAAGAAAGGACATGAAAGGCCTTGCACTACACTTCAGGATCAGAAGATGTATTCCAGCAAACAGGACAAAGAGAATACACTCTTTTTTATTTTACTGAGAATCAATTTTCAATATAAAGTTGATAGACTGACTATAAGAGGCTCCATTGAAACGGCCAGATCATGACGATTGACATGGAGACCAAACTTAAACTGCAAACTAAACAAAACTACACTTAAAAAGTTTAATAGATACAAATTGATTTCAACAGGTAAAGTACAAATTTTCAAGATTCCTGTAAGGTTGCTGTTAAATGCAGCTTTTGATAAAATGCAGCAGTTTAAAAAAAGAATGGATGATGAAAGCTGAACAATGAAATTGAAAGTTTGAAAGTTATCAGGAAAAAAAATGGAAATAAAATTCACAACAGTCATGGATGCCCTTTTACTAAACTGTGATGAAAAGAGAAAGAAAGTACAAAAAGAGAAACGGAATTAGAAAAAAAAAAATTACAAAAAGAGAAAACATTGAGAAGCATTTTACAAAAACACACAAGACTAGTCTATGACCATAAAAAGGCAAACAAATAATAATAAAAAAAAAAAAAAAAACAGAAAAAAGTTCTCTCCCACTATTACAAACGCTCCCTTGCAATGGATTCTCTTTTAAAATCTATTCACATTTGAGAAGAACATCTCATCTTCTTGAACAATGCGCTGAAAAACAACTAAAATCAGCAGATAATTGAAACCTGCACTTCAATGAGCTATAATTGCAGGGTTTAATGAGAATTTAACCATAGTCTGGAGTAACATAATTATATTGCATTCGGAAAAGAAAGGACTTCTTGAAACCTTCTGATGTGTCCTAAATGTTATTTATTATCGGATTAACAGTCATGGCATCTCACCGATGATGTAGCAACGGTCGTCGGCGATAAGAGCTTTGCTGTGCACATAGATGAGTTCTGTTACCGGCGCCGAGCCGAGCTGAGAGTGTGTGCGCAGGCCACACAGAGAAATATACTGTGTCCATTCATCCTGCACTGATGAGGAAATGACAGAGGTTACAACAATAAACCAGCTGTGCGATGGGATAATGGCTTCCATCCTATAAAGTTGATCAAATGAAAATTATTTTGCACTAAAGACACACACTCTTGGGAAAAAATAAAAATAGATAAGCCGGAAAAGCTGCTTATTCCGAAATTTGCAGAGACTTACTTTGTTCCTTTAATCTTGATAGAATGGAGTGTTCTCCTCGATTAATAGTTCTAAACATAATCAAAAAAGATTTACATTTGGAAAAATCAACAATTTTGTACACAATTTGTGTGTGTGTGTGTGTGTGTGTGTGTGTGTGTGTGTGTGTGTGTGGGTTGTCTTGTGAGGCAGAAGGGAAATGTTTTGTTCAGGTCACAGAGGGAGAGTTACCTCTAGGTAAATGAAGTGCTTGCTGTTCTCAATGACATGTATATAAGCAGTGAGGATGGAGCGCTCACATGTGCCCGCAGACCAGCGATCAACTGAACGTAGAACCTGCAGAGACAAAATGGTGAAGTATCTCAACAACAAGCACGAAGCAGAGGACTGGAAAGTAGCTTTATTGGGGGAAAAAAAACAGCTTCAATCTAAAATCTGGATTGGCCTCAAATTGCTCAATATCAGCATATGAGTTTGTGTAAAGACACTTTAAAGCATCTTTATGATATTTATGACCATTTCGGTATCAGCTGGACGTACATTGAAGAAATGCAGAGAATGAAAAATAATGCAAAAATAATTAATTCTCTGTGATTAATGCACATTCACATATTTAAATTACAAATGTTAAACTGGCAAGTTTCACTAACAAATGTGTTGTTACACTATTACTTGTTGCCTTAAATTCCAGAATGTGAGAATTGTACGGCTTCTGCGGTGCTGAGGAATATTAGTACAATAATATAATAATAATAATGATAATATTAATAATAATAATTGTAAATTCTGCTTTAGTCTGAAAAGAGCGATAAACAAGCGCCTGGTTCTAAACAACTCATGAATGTCCTGAAAAATAATTAACAACACAGAAGGGCTTGAGAAACACAGACTTTCAGTCTCAGTCTATTTTATGTAAACACAGTAAAGCACTTTCACTGTTTAATCCAATTAAAACCAATCATAGCTGCTACTGATCAGTCATGAAGTATATTTTAACTTATACGTTAAAAAAAATGTTTTCTGGTTGAATTCAAACCTGAACAGTCCAGTAAAATGCTCAAAAAGACTTTAGATACGTGCTCACACACACCTGAACAGAGGCTTTCCCAGCTCCAGGAACAGTGAATGGCAACTTGTCTGCAGTGATGTGAGATTTTGGAAGTAGGTACGGGTAGAAATTATCCTTGTACTTGTTTTTAAAAATCTGTACAGATAATGACAAAATACAATTTTTAACCAAACTTATATTTTTAGAGAAAAATGTATGGCATTTGGATATGCATAAAATTAAATAACTATGACCTTAGTGAAGTTCCAGCGCTGAATGAAGTGTCGTGAAATGTCTCTGGCTGCTTTCCCATGATGCACTGCACCTAGATCTCGCCATGGGATCCGGGGAACCTGGCATCTGTCCACATTGTCTGTGGAAGGAAAACTCAAGGTGAACTATAGCTATAATGCTATTTCTATAAATGTATTTGTGATTGTGGGGAGTTGTGGTCCAGTGGTCGGGGACATGGACTCGTGTCCGAGAGGTTGCAGGTTCGAATCCCCTCTACCACTGGTTCTGCAACTAAGTGTCCTTGGGCAAGACACTGAACCCCACTTGCCCCCCGGGCGCCACTGCTTAGGCTGCCCACTGCTCCGGGTTGTGTGTGTTCACTTCACTGTGTGTATGTGCACTTTCACGGATGGGTTAAATGCAGAGCACCAATTCAATATGGTCCCTAGTGGCCATATTGCCGTCACCTCACTTTCTACTTTCTTTCTTTGTATATAAATAAAACTACAGCTGGAGAGTTAAAAATAAAACAAACAAAAACCTAAAACATTGTCAACTAAAAGCCTGTTCAGCTGCCTCTTAAAACCTATTTTGTACCTTGAAACGGCTGATCCAACTGTGTCCAATCTCTCTTAATAAAGTTGCTGTAATCTTTTCCTAGCCACAAGAGGGCATTGCTGCTCAGATCAACTTCATCCTCACACTGGGTAGCTGATGCTGATTCAGCTAGAGGAACTGCAGAACCAGTCGCCGCTTCAGACTGAAACCAACACAGAGCAGGTATATAAATACAGTGAGAAAACATCAATGTACAGGAATTCTGCATCCCCGATAACTCGCACTTACATCAGAGGTTGGCTTTGCGTTATTGGCGGTGTGATTTGGAGATGCCAAGTCACTCAACCTATAGTCACTGTCATCCCACCTTCCAAAAGCAAGATCCAACCCTCCCATGAAGGCCACAGATTGGTCAATGGCAACCATCTTTTCATGATGAGCCCAGAGGAAAACAACTGAGGCCACGTGGTCAGGATGACGCATCACCTATTACAAAAAACAGTAATAATACCATTTAATGTATTTCATTTTTATCGGTTTATTAAACGTTTTAGGAGTGCTCACCAATAGCAAGACTAAGATCAAGGGCTGCTTTACAAGACCAAGACTCACTAACCTTAATATTAGGATGCAGATTCATCAGTGTTCTCTTGCTGTATCCACTGTTAATGCCCAAAGCCAGTTCCACCTCTTTATACAGCAACACACACACTTTCACCCCTTGTTCCTAAACAAAACACACAGCAGGGAAAAGAATCATGGTTGAATTGAAAATATCATATGCAATCAACTGATGTTAAAAAGGGGTAAAGGAGTAAAAGCTTGTTCTCTGTACTGCTTTGCGTTTGAGAATCTGGTCTAAACGCCAGTGTGATCCAGTTGCTGGGCGTTTGAGAAAGACTTCGGGACTGAGCCTGTAGAGAGAGAATCACATTACGTCACGTTTAGGTTGGTCTAGATCAGAAGTCTTAAGGGTTTTATAGTCCATGTTACACATGGGTATTGGATTAATGAAGATAAATATATCGGTATACATGAGGTTCTTAGTCAAATGTAGACCATTTTAATTTTTAATTACATTTTCAAAATTACTTTTCTGAGCTTAAAACCCTGCAATTTTTTTTTTACATTTTCATTTCCAGACTATAAGGTGCACTTGATTGTCAAACGTTGTCCACGCATCGTACAACCCAGAAAAAATGTGTGCCTTATATGTGGGGAAAAATGGTGAGTCTTAACCAATGAGCCTTAAAGCCTAAACAGAGTAATTATTAAATTATTTAAAAAAACAGTGAACATTTTTGCAGTCAGTCGACAGTACTTAAAATTTTATTGTTACACAAAAATTGTTTTTGTTTGCACAAAAAACAAGTTTGTATTGTATATCATGTGTTTGTAAGAAATTAAAGTATTGCTGCTTTAACGTTGTTGGCAGTTGTGGTCCAGTGGTGGGAGTTGGACCTGCCACCCAAGTGTTGTAGGTTTGAACCCTGTTTCACAACTGAGTGTGAACTTCACATTGATTGCTTGTGTATTTTTCAGGAAAGAATTTTGGATGCAGTGATTTTGTGTGACACTTAATGGCCTACAGTTATTACACTTTACAGTTCTATAAAGTATTCACAAGCACAGTAGAGAATCGATCCAGCACTAACCACCAATCTGTGATGAAGATCTCTTCCTTAGCTTGATCCAGAGCATCAGCCAGGTCTGAGAAATACCTGCTGCCGTTAACGTACCTGTCCACATAGAGTCATTCTCTTAACTACTGTATGATTCTAAAGAGTAATAAAAATATTATTAATTGTACTCGCCACTTGGTGAGTGTATCTGGTCTGGGTGGGACAAACGATTCAAAGCGATGCATCTGAAGAAAATCACAGTGCTCGGAGAGACTCCGGATCTCGTGACTCCACCACTGAGCTTGTCTGTAGCTGTTGCACTTTATGACCAGCTTCCTACAGAACACACACATTCGCTGATCATTCTGTTCTTCGTCCCACCTCGCAAGACTTGTGTTTACCTGCTGAAGTTTTCAATGCAGACTCCATGTTTGGTGTCAGTGTAACAACGACCCACCAGTACCTTCAGTTCAGGGTCAAACAGCAGAACAAAAGACACAATGCCCGGATCTCTGCAAATACACACACAGAAACAACTGTGACTCTATTTGAATACTTAGAATACAAAATAATCCAATAAAAATAATAATAATACTGAAAAACTGAAACCATAATATTCTTGAAATTTATATTAATATTTATAGGATATTGGATAAGTACAATTTCTAACGGCATTATTGTGTCCAACCTATATAATGTTTTTAAAAGATATACTAAAACTGGCAGATCTTTTCTTAAAAGATCACTTCCTGAAGCACCAAGAAGTGTTTCAAACCGTTTATTGATAGTATCAAAGTGATAGTACACACAATAAAACACTTGTGACAAGAGTGAAAATTCACATTGTTGCCTATAAAAAAGATCTAGTGATGAACATGAGCAGGAAAACAGTTAAAAAGCAGGGACCTGCAAATTAGCAAGTGTGCGTGAGAGAAAACGTAAAGTGTGTTTGAAGTGTGTGTACAAGCATTTAGATTATAGGAAAGTAAATATAAATGAACTCATATTGAGGAATACGTTAATCGTAAGTTTGAAACGATCAAAAACCTGTCGATGACGCTTAAAAAAAGAAGCAGTGATGCAACATGCACGGGTGAACCAAGAAAAAGATTCACACACTCTTCTGAAACCACTCATGCATGCATTTCACACACATGCCTAAATGTTGTATGACAACGACTACATCTGAAATTCCAGCACCACAGCTTGTGTTACCAGTTTCTGGTTGTATCATCTGTTTCACCGAGGAATGCTGTGTCAAAACATCAGGGAAGACTGATGAGCTGTGCTGATGGGTTTTGTGAAAGCACAATGAAGGGCTGGGCAAAGTCACACCACCATTTTCTAGGAACCAATTCTGTTTGGCCTTGTTCAGGCAAACATTCAAGTTGCTTGACCACTTCAACTGGCAATAGGTCAGAAAGCAGATGTGCCGTGTTATCCCAATACAGTATTACATTCTTTGCCTTTTTCAGGCAATCGGAACATAATTTTGACTCAGAATTTTCAGAAAGACTGTTCACCTCATCAAGAATAAACAACTGACTGGTGCTAAAACCAGTCTGTCTGGTTATTACAAGTACAAACATATTTATAGCTCTCATTAAACCTTCAAGTGACCTAGTGATCTAAATGCTGGAGAATAACTTCAGCACAAAAAGCCTTTTCCCTCGAAAAGCTGTGAAAGACAAGAGAAGTTCAAACCTAAGAGCTTGTCACATGACAGTAGTTGAAAAACGCAGAGTCATCATTGGACGCTGAGATGAAAATAGCAGGTCATTTTTTTAGATAAAGAGGAAATAGCTGCTGTCTGTCTCTCACTATTATTCACAGAGACCACAAAACAAGAGCTAAAGAACGGACGGATAATACCACATCACAATGTTGGCCTCACCTAGACATGTAGAGGAGGAACGAATCCTTCACCACAAGCCACCGACGGGACCAGCGGAAGCAGAACTGATGGTGACCGATGCAGTTAAGGCCTTGGATGCGGTGACCCCCTGACCTTTTCAGAATGTAACCTTCCCTGTGAGACACACACAACAAAAATGTACAAAACACTCTTCAACTGACATGAACAAACTGCAAGATGGCTGGATGATTTCTTACAGGCCTTTGGGTCCGAGGTCTCGAATGAATGACAGGGGACTGATAGTGAGGAAGTCCAACTGCAAGTGCAACACAGAGTTAGTTTACTCCAGCTTTGTGAACTTCCCAGTGTAAACACAAGGCTTACTTAAACATGTCTGAACTGAATATATAATATCTATTTATTCCTGTAGTAAACGTGAAATGTATTTTAGAAAAGGCTAAATAATAAAACACTGATGATAAAATATTACACAAAGCAGTAGTTAAAGACGAAAATTATATATTTTTTTGTATTAACAATTTATTTTTTGGATAAATATAAATTAATAATGAGTATATTGCAGTGTCTATACAATTACTGTAGCAGTAATATTTATAATATAATAATAATATAATATAATTTGAACAGTGATAATATTAAGTATATCAATATAAATACTATATAATATATAAATATAAACCTTTTAATATTTCAGCAAAAGATCAAATTANTCCCGACTGTATCTCGGTGGAGGATGCTCGCAGTGGCTCAAGACGGGCCTCAGCTCGACGCGTCCCGGCGCGGAAATGTGAATTGCTTTGCGGGACGACCCGCCGCAACCACCGCACTCGCCCCTCAAATCCCCCATTCAAACACTTTGAAAGTTAATATCTCCACGGGGACGCGTGCTAGCGAGAAGCGGGTAATATTTTGTTCAGTTACTGTACGCAGCTCAAATACTGTGAAATTGTATAGTACGTGCGTAGCATGAGAATTTTTCGTTTTTTACGTGGTGAATAAAACAATAAAACACATACTGTTTTATTGCTTGACATTCGTTCCGTTGTACTGTATGTATCTAAAATACCGTTCAAATTTTTAGTACATACTGCTTAACAATGTTTCGTTTTTTTTATGTTGTGCACTTACTGTTTTTTACCTGACATCTGTTCCTGTGATTTTTGTACTGAGATTACTTTAATAAAGAATACTACGTGGAAAAAGTGTTTTAAAAGTCTGAATAAGTGTTAAATAAATACATAAATGTTGTGCCTTTACTTCGCGGATTTTCACCTATCGCGGTCNAGAGAGAGAGAGAGAGAGAGAGAGAGAGAGAGAGAGACACGTAGCTTGTTTCTCACCATTCCGTGACAATTCTTGTAAAAAGAGTTTTCCAGCAGGTTGTTTAAATACTCTTCCAGGTATTTCTGAAAAACAAACACATCACACTAGTACAGCAAGTAAACAAGGAAGCGGATATAAGACTAACAGATATTTACAGGTTTGCTAGAGGTCCTCCTGATCCTATCCACTCCATGTAAAGATGGCATCTCTTCCGTCAGGCCGGCCAGCTGTTGTCTCTGAGCGGCAAATCTACATCCCCACAACACAAAAGACTCACAGCTGCTCCAGCAGACACAAACCAAGCATTGAGACTTCACACGGACACGTCAGCTCACCTCCCCAGAGGCAGGAACTGCAGCATCACTTTGTGCTTGTACAGGTCTCTGTGGAGCTCATGGAAGTGCTTGTACTTTCTTTTCACCGTCCATGTGAACTCGCCATGTGTCAGACGAACGGTGTAGAGAGTGCACACGTGTACCTGCCAACGAGAAGCTCCTGGTGTCAGGGGAACGCACGACACTCATGCCAAACCGCCTCCACGCACCTTAGAGCGAGTGGTGTATCTCTCCGTGTTCTGAACTTTGCAGGTGATGGGAGTGCCATGGATGAGCGGCGAGACGTCTCCCTCCTTCAGGTCGGCCAGATGATGCACCACGAAAAAGTCTCGCTCCACTGACAGAAGAAAGCACAATGTTGAGACCGAGGATTGTTACTTTATCTTTACAGCCGCTTAATATGTTAATTTATTTAGTATGCAAAAATGTATTGAAAATGATGAGAACTTTCAAACCGACAGTGATTGATGCTTTTCCACCAAAGGTCAAAGGTCAGCACAGTCACGCTGTTTCAGTCTCAAGTGTTTTTTTAAACGTAATCTTTACAAAAGCACGTGATGACTCGAATGCACTTATTCGATATTTTCACAACTGCTGAATGTTTGTTTACTCCTGAATTAGCGTTTGTTTTATAAGATACTTGAATCTTCGGTATTAATATATACTGAATGAATAAAAAGGATTTTTTTCTTATTCACTGAAAAAACAACAATGATGTTCTATAAGTAACATTATTCTAGAAAGTTCATTAAAAAATCTTTAAAATTGTCCAAATAAATTGTATAAAATACAACTGATTATAATTATAATCTGTCTGAAATTAGTCCCCTCAATTTGATGACTCTTTCTACCGGATCTGACGTCCAGAAGAAGCAGCAGAAAATAAAATATAGATGGATGCATTCTTTGATTTGAAAATTACTAAACACCAACAAAATCTAAACTTTTGCCATTGTTTGTCTAAAAATAATAAGTAAAACACTTCCATTGGCAAAAAACAGACTGTGTAAATGCTACACAGAGTGATGAACAGAAGCTTTTCAGGACACAGGATATCTTTAGGTTCCTTTACCTTTAAAGCAGTTTGTTTTAACTTAGAACTTTCTGCAGTTTAATGTTTCTCACCAGAATTATTTTTGATGGATTGCAGTTGATCCTCGGTGAGGTTGACAATCACCGAGTCCACACATTTCCTCCATCTTTGAGCCGCATTTGTTTCAGGACTAGCCATAAGGCCGCGGGATGACGACACACCTGTGCAAACACACCCACAACGATCGACAAGAACACACACACACACACACCCAACCATGCAAAAACACACACAAAAGAAAGCAAGTATTTAACCAAACATCCCCAGATGTATATGTAGGATCAGATCAGCTTTTATAAACAAAATAAAACTACTAGCTAGCTACAGTATAGTTTATAAAATTAAATAAACTAACTAAACATAACTAGGCCAAAATAAGCCAATCCTTGTCGCTGTTGGTATCTAAAAACATTGGACTTGCTTTTCTTTCTCAATTTAACACTCATTTGACAAAGAAGTCAATATCATATAAATTCTTTCTACTGGCTGATACTTTAGTCATGCGGAGACGATTCTTCATTCAATTAACCACTCTGCATTCTTTTTATAAACCTCGGTTGTAAAGGATGAGATGGTGAGTAATTAACCAAGCAAAGTGAGAGAACTTCAATAATATATCATTATCCACGTTGCTATAGTTTTATGCCGACACTGGATATCATTGTGAAATCTATACGGACAATCATGGACATTTTACATTGCAGCACAGCACTGCTATTTAGAAACATGCAGTTTATATGTAGTGTCCAAAAAATAAACACTTGTCAAACAGGGGGGGTAGGGAGGGGGAGAGAGAGAGAGATAGAGAGAGAGATAGAGAGAGAGAGAGAGAGAGAGAGAGAGAGAATTAAACGGCAATACCCACTGTTGCCAGGCAACCGTGTTTCAAGTGAACACATATAGTGCAGAAGGAAAAAGTAAACTATAAATGCACATATAAGATGCGCATAATCACAAAACAAAAATCTTTACAGTGTACAAGAATAATACAAGCTATGATTTTGTTACTCACTAGTGCTGCCAATTTGGAAAGGCCCTGGCTACTTTGCCTTTCCAAGATGTGAAAATCAGAACTGAAATTTGCATGACGAAAGAGCTGTCAGACTTTTCAAATGACTGGGATTTTCTGAAAACTAGTTAACGCAATTTAGAAACTAGACCAACAATTACATTTCATAAGAATCAATCAGAAAGAATTACATTTTTATGAAGTCAATCATATAAAAATGATTTTTTTTCCCCAAATAAATAAAGCATTGTTTACTATGGTGAACACATAGCTGGAATACACGAGCCATAATCGAATTACCATGGAATGTCAATCTAAAAACTAGAATTCGATTCACAATCAGTTTATTATCTTGTAAACAGGCACAACTCAATCACTAGCTCTTATCATAAACATTCCGAACTCGATTCTGCTTCGAGTTACGGCCGAATTAAACTTTCGGATTTAATCGTTGACAATCCTGAGGTCGTGGAAACACCGATCGTGCCAGTTTGGCACTAGTGAACCGACACAATCGGCTCCGGTGGGCATCACGAATCTATCGCGTTTTCAGATGCCAGAATTTTCTGTTTTTTTTTTTTTGTTTTTTTTTTTTGACAGAAAGCACTCGGATGTTAAATCAGCTTTTTCCAAATACAAGGAATCAACCGTACTCTTAATTATGTAATTTGCTTTAGGAATCGTAATGAGATATCGCATGTATGGTTCGTTCGCTTCAACGCCAAACTCCACGCTTGAACCGCGATTTCCACAGATGTACCGTCGACATTTTGCACACAAAACATTTCCGATAACTTACCAAGACGTAAAGCGTCAGGAATATCCGTCAATGGCGACTTCTCTTGATATGGAAGACTTTTATTTTCCAGTTCGCTCGAAACTTCTGAACAAGTTCTCCTCCATCACAACTCCCAAGGCGTAGGTTCGCCCTCGCATTCAACCTAGCGACTCCACATTTACCGTAAATCGCCAAAAAAGATCCGCAGAAAAATTACAAGGCTCGGCGGAAGCTTTTTGCTTCCTATACCTGCGCGTGCATCAGCAGTGTGACCGACTGTAGTCTATTATTAATAATTTGGATTATTTAATGCAGCAATAATTCCAAGTAGGAATATTTTCACACGCGGAACGATTTGCATGTAACGCGCCTCGTGCGAGCCAATGCGCGTGCTTTATTCCTCGAGCTTTAAGCAGAATTCGTGTAAAGGCATGTGTACAGTATACAGGGTTCTACCCGTTCTAAATATTAACCTCGGAAAATGCACAGTAAGAGTAAATCTTACACAGGAAGTAAACCCTCCACAGAAAAAAAAACGTTCTGTAGCAAAAGATTAACACCTTCTTTGCAGAGCTGCAGCCAGTCCTGCAAAAACGAGCTCAGTTGTTAATAACTGTTTAAATATTAATACACACATATAAAGCACTAGTGCATCCACGTATAGCAGTGTAAACTATCATCTAAAC